>BGNK01002889.1:712-34070 GCA_003297005.1 Symbiodinium sp. clade A Y106
GAACCCTAAACCCCTAAACCCCTGAACCCCTAAACCCCTGAACCCCTGAAACCCTGAAACCCTAAACCCTAAACCCCTAAACCCCTAAACCCCTAAACCCTAAACCCCTAAACCCCTAAACCCCTGAACCCTAAACCCCTAAACCCCTGAACCCCTAAACCCCTGAACCCCTGAAACCCTGAAACCCTAAACCCTAAACCCCTAAACCCCTAAAACCCTAAACCCTAAACCCCCGAACCCTCAACCCCTAAAACCCTAAACCCTAAACCCCCGAACCCTCAACCCCTAAAACCCTAAACCCTAAACCCTAAACCCCTAAACCCCTAAACCCTAAACCCCTGAACCCCTGAACCCCTAAACCCCTAAACCCCTGAACCCCTAAACCCTAAACCCCCGAAGCAGAACTCCTGGGCTCCTAGAGTCACTCCTGAAGACTACTTTTGGGGGACTGTAGAAGGATTACCCAGAAGACCTAACATATTGGGGAAAAAATATTTTTTCCCCAATATGTTAAGGATTACCCAGAAGAAGGAATATGCCATTATTCCCATAGTGTAGGGTCCTTAAGCTAATACTAGAGGGATCCACTCTCCCGCTTCCCCTTTCAGACGTTTGGGTTTAGGGTTTAGTCTTGCATAAGAGCTTGAAGTTTAATATAAGGGCCTTAATAGTTTTAATAATTGGAATAGGGTGTTGGGACATATTATACTATGCTGATAATAAAGAACCCCCAAAACAGTATAGGTAATTATTTAGGCCCCTATAGTGGAGGGTTTGGGGGCTTAAGGCATTTTAGTGTTTAGGGGGTCAGGGCTTTGGGACATAGAGTTTAGGGCCAGGGGCTTGGAAGACCCTGTGGTGGCCCATGTACCTTTAAGAAGAATCGTGGTGAGGACGCATATTTACGGCCCTTGAAGAAAGGGTGGACTTGCTTTTCAAGGGTCTACATAAGCGTTGTGAAGCCCTTCTTGAGCCCTTTAAAGCCCGCAGCGTGCCAACATAAATCCGCATAGAACCTTCGCAAAGTTACACCAAACCCTAAACCCTAAATCCCTGCAGGGCCTTAAGGGGAGCCCTGATGGAGCAATGCCGAGGTCCAGCCGCCGTGGAGGCTTTTGCTCTCATGTGCTTCAGGGTTAGTTTATAGGGTTTTGTATATAAGGGTGGACTTCAGGGTTAGAGTAGGTTAGAGTTTTGAGGTTTAGAGGGTTTGGAGGGCTTAGAGCATCGGGGTTCGGGTTCGGGGCATCGGCGTCAGAGTTCGGAGTGCGGGGGTTTTGGGACTGAGGAGCTTTGGCTTCGGCATTTCGAAAATGGATCGGGGTTCGACTACGAAGGTCCAGTCCCTCTTAAGCCCCCTAAGCCCTCTAAGTCCTAACCTTAGACCCTAAAGCCTCAACTCTAAGCCCCCAAAATCCTCATCCCTGACCCCACAGCTTTGAGCTCTTTCTGTGTTGCTTCTCTAGGGTCGGGATTTGCGGATGCGTTCGTTTTCACACAGTCTTGATGTATTCGCGAGCTCTCCCGAAACTATGAAAATAATGAACAAGGTGTGGGAGTGTGTGGGACGTCAAAAACGAGGCACAACGCTTGAGGGCGTTAGAGCTTGGGGTTCGAGGCTTGTTGTGCTGGCTTATTGTTTTGCTAGTGTATGGGAGGATTCGAAGACCATGGTGCAGACATGCAGGTTTTGGAGTACACGGTTGGCGCAGAGTTTACAACCGTGTGACTTGAGAAGCAGCATACGGCAGAGGTTGATGCGCACATCCTCCAAGCTTCTCCATTACACCTCAAACCCCTAAAACACCTGACGCTGACTGACTGATGTCCGACCGAACCTCAAGCCCTAAACCCCCAAACCCTACAAACCCTAAACCCTAGATCCTAAATCCCAAACTCAAGGCCTAGGCCGCCCACCTCCGTGGGTGGGCGGCGCTTAAGCCCCTCGACCTCGATGGCGCAGAGCGACCCAATACGCTTGCCCGCCTCTCCACCCCTTGCCCTGCTTGCTGCATCAAAACGGTTGAAGAAATAAAGAGAAGCTTGGAATGAGTTTAGGTGCTAAACCCTAAAAGGAATAGGTTTGGGTGGTCTGGCCGCGTTAGACGGCGTGGGGTGGGAGAGTTAAAAGAAAGAGCCATCCACAACCAGGCTCCAATAGCTAATCGTCAAAAGACGACGCACTCGAAATTACACTGTCGCAAGATACTTCCGCTAATGCGCCATTCTACGGCAAACCCTAAACCCAAACCCTAAACCCTAAATCCTAAACCCCAAACCCTAAACCCCAAACCCTAAACCCTAAACCCTAAACCCAAACCCCAAACCCTAAACCCTAAACCCAAACCCTAAACTCTAAATCCTAAACTGTAGCCTAAACCTCTTTGAGTCCAGAGCCTCGAAGCTACTCATGACCGCAGGGACGGCGAGAGCCCAGACGCGGCGTCCAACCCTGGACTGTTTAGGGTTTTGGGGTGTTTGGGGTGTTTGGGGTTTTGGGGTTTTGGGTTTTGGGGTATCGGGGTTTTGGGGTTTGGGGGTGTTTGGGGTTTAGGGTTTTGGGGTTTAGGGTTTAGGTTCCCTTGTCTGCGGCTTGAACCCTGTAGGAGCCTAAACTCTGAACCCCATCAACTCTGATCCCCAAGACCCCTACGAAGCCCTCGGCCCCGAAAGAGCGCTTGATTTTGCAGTGTAGGCACCCCGTTTAGGGTTTAGGGTTTAGGGTTTAGGGACCCCACTCGGGATATTGTACGCGCGGGAAGTTATTGGATGCCTTTCGTCCACGGCTCGGGTTGTCAGCAGGGTTTTAGGTGTAGTACGGGATGCCTGCGGTGCAGGACTGGAATCTTGCCTTGGGTCGGGCATTTGGGATAAGGTTTTGGGAAGCCATGCAGTGTCAGATGAGAAAAACGCTTTTGTGGGTCCTGCGCGGCCTAGGAGTTCTGGGATTGTGCAGGAAACTGGTCGGCCCCGCATGCGACCTAGGTTTGCAGCCCATCCGCAGTGCAAAGACGATGTGCCTTGTGGCCTGTTGGAGCATGTCGTAGTGGGAGGTTCAGACCAAGCAGCGATCCGGACCTAACTGGCAAGATTTTCCGAGAGAGCCAGGAGCGGAAGAACAAGAAGGAGGCCACGCGTCCGCGGTCAGGATTCTCGGAGCCTGTGTCCATGCTGGTGTCCTTCACAGATGGAGATGACGCTGAAGCCAGAGATGCACCCCACCATGGTGAAGCACCAGCGGATGACGGCCACAAATCCGCAGGCATGGTCTTACCTCCGCTACAACAACCAGGCGGAGAAGCAAGAGGTGGATCAGTCTCGAACCCCGTGTCCATCTGCGGACGTGTGCGAAGCTGCTGCTGATGATGAGGATGAGGATGAGGATGATAAAGATGATGAGGATGATGAGGATGATGAGGTTGATGTTGATGTTGACGATGATGATGGTGACGGTTATGACTATGACTATGATGACGATGTTGATGATGATCATGAGGATTATGATGATAATCATGCGGTTCTGCTGTTGCTGGCAATGGTGGTAATACTGCTGGTGATGGTGGTACTGACAACTAGGGATGATGGTCGATGAAGTGTTGGAGATCGAGACCAAGCTATGATGGGGTTTGAGCTCGTCGCGAAGAAGCCGGAGGCATGCGCCCAAACTTTTCTGCGAAGAGATTCTCGTTACTTGACCTCGCACCGGGGTGCTAGACACAGTGTTACGCGAGAGAAGCAGCGCCATGCGTCCGGCATCAAAATTACATCCTCGTCCCTGCCTCTGAATCCAAAGATCGCAACACCCAAACCCACACCCTGAATCTTAAATCTCCGAAGCGTAACCTTCGAGTGGAAGGCGTTCTGCCGGGACAGCTTTACCCAAAAATCTGTGACCTGCAAGCCGAACGCCCAAAAGGGATATGTAGAACCCTTGATAATGGCATTTTCATTTGAGGGACCCCCCGTCCCCAGTCTGTGAAATTTGAAGCCCTACACCCTACATCCTAAACCCTGCGCACTAGACCCGAACCCTAAGTGGTTTTTAGCAGGACCGAAAAGGGAAAGCCAGTCAGCCTTTCTGGCCGCCCAGATGCATCCAGCGTGGGGGGGGGGTTGGGGTTTAGGGTTTAGGGTTTAACTGCCCTAAGCAAGTTTTTCGGCCCCTCAATTCGGTGTTGGGGTCAAGACTTTGGGTCTACTTTCGTTGTTGGGGGGTCCAGCCTGACCTGTTAAGAAGCCCTTGCGATTCCCTGAACTGGTACTGGATTCTGGCTGGAGGGGTTCTGGCGATGCGTTTCTTGAGCTTTGGCTGTGGACCCTAGTGTTCTGAGCCCAATCCCCAAGCCAGATCTGCTGCTAACGGATTTCAGGCTATCGGGATATGGAGCGGGTCTAGGCTTCTCACAGGCCCAGACGACCGCCACCACCACTCCGACCAAGACCGCGACTGCGAGCACGACTATGACCACGACGATGACACTGAAGACCACTTGCTGCTGCTACTACTACTGCTGCTTGCTACTGCTACTGTTACCGCTACTGCTGCCACTGCTACTGCTCTTACTACTACTGCTGCTGCTGCTGTTACTGCTACTGCCGCTGCCGCTGCCGCTGCAGGCGCCGCTNACCACCACCACCACCACCACCACCACCACCACCACCACCACCATGATTCCAATGATGACGACCACGACAACGACTACAATACAAGCTCCATGATCTGGAGCATAGAGGATGGATATTGCGGATGACTAGCAAGAGGTTCACACGGAATTGTGAGGGGTTTGGGCACAGCATATGTTACGGTTCATGTTTTGGGATTTAGCTTTTCGGGTCTTTGGTTTTAAGTGTTATTTAGGGCTTCAGGGCTTACGGCTTTAGGGTTTTTATGGCTTTGGCTTTCAAGGTTGATGTTTCAGGTTCTAGACCATCACGTAGCAGGCAACCCCCGGGGGTTGAGTTTTGATAACTGTTTTAAGTTTTAGCTAATAACCTCTTATAGTCACCATCTGGCACTAACGGAACCCATATCCCAGTCATTCCAGTGGGGCTCCGGCCACGAGGCAATGGGAAGAGCCGCAGCAAAGGCCTGCACCTGCTTCATGTTAGAATTGAGAGCAGGCTTTGGATCATTCTTGCACCGATAGTGTGGTTGATGATTCATGGTTCGGGCATCCTCAATCTTACCCTAAACCTTCAGCGATGTTTGCCTTTGGGGTTCCTGTGCATAGCATCATCGCTATCTAGGGTTGGCGGCTTTGACTTCAGAGTTTATCCCCAAACCCTAAACCCTCAAGCCCCTAAGGCGAAAATCTCACAAATCCCGGACGGAACCCTGCAGCAAGAAGCCCTCGAGTATACTTCCCGCAGCCCTCGACCCCAGACCCTAATACTGCAATTCCCACACCCAAGCCCTGATCCTGCTGAACCGAAACCCCAAAAACCCACCAACCCAAGACTCACATTAAACCCTAAACCACAAACCCTCAATCCTAAACCCTAAAACCTTAAGCCCTAAGCTATCCAGGCACTTGGCTTCCTCGATCGGACGCAGGTGCGGCTGCGGGTTTCGGGTTCCGTTTAGCGCTCCTTTAAGGGGTCCTTAAGGGTACCCTTAGGGTACTATAGGGTTCTACAATGGGGTCCTCTTTAAGGGTTCCCTGAAGGGGGATCCACTTCTAGAGTCCTATACTGCCCTTTAAAGGTCCCTGTAGCAGTTTCGTTAAGGGTTGATTTAGCGGGGATCCTATTATCTATTCTACCCGTCAAGGGAGCCCCTATCATAGAACCCTACAGTACCCCTTAAAAGGAACCCTTTAAGGGTTCATCCAAGGCTTCCACATGTCGGCTCCAAACTACGGCATGGTGGTTTTGGGTTCAGGGTTTAGGGTCCGGGGTTTCAGGGTACCGGGTTTAGGCGGCACGGTGTCCAGGGTTTGGGCCCGCGTGCGGGTTTCGGGTTCGGGGTGTCGGGCCCAGTGATTTCGCATCTTTGGCTGTGACTATGAGACGCCAATGCTCAGCCAACGCCACTAACCCTAAACCCTAAACCCCAACACTCGCGGTCCTCCACGCGAAATCCTCAACCCATCTCCCCCGACCCCCGACAGCTCCCAATCCTGTGCTCACAGCCCCAAACGGCTTAGATCGCCAAAGAGGTCTGGAAACCCGAAGCCGCCTACTGGGCCGTAAAGCCCCAACCCTTGTGGCAGATTGCCATTGGGCGTATATCGATCCCAAAGGTGTGATCCAGGCGCTTTTCGGGGGTTTGGGGGTTGTGCAATGGTTTGGGGTTGAGGACTGTAGGTCGAGGGTTTTTATTGGTTTAACAATACTTAAGTCGTGACAAATAAGTAAATGAATAAGCAAGTAAGTAAAAACGAAGCACGGATGGATAATTACATATACATATAAATATAAATATAAAGAGAAATACACCTGCAGATATAGAAATATGTTATAGATGTAGGTATAGATATAGATATAGGTAGAGATATAGATATAGGCATACATGTAAAAGTATGAATGTAAACAGAATTATAATGACATAAAGACATGAGGACATGAACAGGTAAGTATGCAAATGCATACATACATCGAAAAATACATCTAAATATCAATATATGGATCTATACACATGTATGTGTATATGTATACATATTACAGCTGTGAGGGTCTAGGCCCCGGGGTTGGGTTCAGGATTTGCGTCACATTGGCTTGCTCCCTCTATAAGTCGTAGCTGGGGTTAGGCACGGCCTCCGGCCTCTGCCAAGACATTCATACTATTTTTAAGGTCCTAAGGGTTCCGACTACAGCCATGGTAGAAAATATACCCCACAAGCTTACTCTGATTCAGGCCCCTATATTACAGTACCCTGCTAAGCCAACCATAAACCTTGAGATCGTAAGACTTGGGCCTAAACTGCAGAACTTTCAACTGCCGAGCCCTCGACTCCAAACGCAGAAGCCCCCCAGCCTCCCTCCCCCCAATGAGGAGTCTGAAAACTAGGAATATCATACCCTGTCCTTCGAGTCTGGGAGCCTGAAACCGTGGGTCTTTATCGCGGTTCTTGATATAGGTCCTGAATAAAGGTCCTAATACCATGGGGTTGCGCAACCAGGGTTTCTTAATCAGGTTCATACATCAGGCGCCAATACTACACCCGAGTCGGTCTGGTCAACCTTGGCCTTAACCTACCAAAACCTACTCGTACTTTGTTGCAGGGCTCCTATAAATCCCATATTAGGGTTTATAACAACAGCCCGCAAGAAAAATTGGTTTTGGTAGCTTACGGCGATTTGGCGCTCGGCCCCCCCCCCCCCCCNTTGCTCTTTTTTTGGCGGCGCCTAAAAACCACCAATGAGGTTTTAATACACACCCCCGAAAGAAAAATTTGTTTTGCTTGCTTACCCGGCTTTGGCCCTCGGCCCCCCCCCCCCCCGAGCAGCAGCTCGGAGACCCTAAGACACAACAGACCCTGGACCCGGCACCCCAAACTTTAAACCCTAAACCCGTATATACACTCTAAACCCTAAACCTTCAACCCCTGAAGCCTACACCCCTGACCTCAAATCCTAAACCCTAAACCGTAAAAAGCCAGCCTTAAACCTGTAGACTCCAGGCCCAGCAATTTAGACCTGGGGCTTCTATGACCCCGACGAATCCTAGACTCAGCAACCTAGTAGACCTTATCGACCCCGGGCGCTTCCGTGCAGGTTGGCTTCACGAGCACGAAGATGAGGGGCTGGTTTGAGCGCGGCATCCGAGTTCTGATGGTTTTTCTTAGGGTCGGTTTGGGGTTCAGGCGAGATGTTTGCCGGGATCAAGGTTTGAGGTCTTGCGGTTTCAGGTTCAGGCATTTTGGGGCTTGTTATGATTATCAAACAATATTTTTTGTTGTTGCTGTTGAAGTCTTCTCTTCGTATTTATTAAGGGTCCTGGTCTTGCGGGGTTAGCGTTCAAGCTTTTGGGGCAGGCTTCTGGATCCCACAAAGATGCACAGGTGCCCAGGTCTGGGGCGTGACTTCCCTAGACCCTCAATTCTCGCCCCAAAGCCTCACAACCTAAACCTAAACCCTCAACCCCAAACCCTAAACCCTAAACCCTAAGCCCTAAACCCTCAACCCCGAACCCTAAACCCTGAACCCTAAGCCCTAAACCCAAAGCCCCACAACCTGAACCCTGAAGCCCAAACCCGACATCCGGAAGTATACAAAGGGTGGATACATCGTATCTCTAGGAAGCCCCCTCTCGAGACCTGATGAGGGTTCTAGAAGGGTCTTACGTGGCTTTGTTGGGTTTTAGAAAGGTTCTATGAAGTTTCTATGAAGGTTCGAAAAACTCAGCAGTGGAAGCTTAAACTGTACAGCCGCTGACGTGCTAGTTTAGGGTTTAGGGTTGCTGCAGTTCCTGTTCAAAGCAACAAGAGAAAAGCATTCCCCTTTTGCCCATAACCAAGGGACCTTAATGATTACCTATACTATTTTGGGGGTTCCTTATTATGATTATAGTATAATGGGCCCCAGAACCCTATTGTAATTATTAAGGCCCCTACACTAAATCCTTATAATAGCCCTTATAGTAGCCCTTATTACAGACCCTTTAAAGGAACCCTATTCCGAATTAGTAAGGCCCCTACATTAATCATGAGGCACCGTTAAGTTTAAGAGATCTGTAGCCAGGGGTGGCTACTTCAAGGCGCAGCTGGAGGCGGAAGGGGTTTAGGGTTCAGGGTCTAGGGTTTAGGGGTTTAGGGGTTTAGGGCTTTAGGGGTTTAGGGTTTAGAGTTTAGGGGTTTAGGGGTTTAGGGTTTAGGGTTTAAGGGTTAACTGTTTGGGGCGAAGAAGGGAAGACGGTGTTAGGGCTATTAGGGGTCCGCTACTTGATTCGATTGTTCAGTTGCCTTTATTGTTTCTGTTGATCCTTCAGTCCATGTTGAGCGCCCATGCTCTTGTTTGTTTAAGTTGCTCCTGCATCTGCTTCTCGCCACTTGTTTGTATGCCCAGGGCACGACACGATGCTGCTGATTCTGCTGATTAGGATTCATGATCGTGATGGCGAAAAGCATACTGTAGAACACTGATTTGCAGCAGTCACAGAAGGTAATGACCCCTTTACGACAGTTGCAGTCGTCAGCAATCCGATGACACTCGTAGTCTTCATTCCAGGGGCAGGAGCTGGAAGCGAGAACGACACGGCAGAGAGTAATTGCAGTCACAACAAAGAAGACTAGCTGCCATTAGCATCACTGTGTTTTTGATTGAGCACCGTATCTGTACTATACCGCCAGTTGCTTCATTCTGGCGATGTTCTTCACATCCGAAGGTTGGGCATAAACTATGGCAGTGATATGCACTGATAGTATGCTCTTCGTTATGGACAATGCAGGATCTGATCCATCAGCCGTATCAGGGTGAGTCTCAGCAGGATCCTCACTATCCAGCAAGCTAAAACTTAGGGTGTAGGGTTTAGCAGCGGAGGAAAAGCATGCTGTCCATGAGTGTAGCTCGAATGCGAGGTGTGCCCCCTCGAAGACTCCGAGGCAATTGAGGGTCGAGGGTGTCTATCCCGGTTCTTGGGTTACATGAGGCATCTCCGGGAAAAGATTTACGGCCGGGTGCGTCTGGTTTCGTAGAAGCTGAGCAGAGATCCTGCAGCCCCCTCGAGTCAGATTTGGAATCCGGAAGCACCTGTAGAGCAGGTTGGCTTAGAGAGCCGGGCGTAGGGTTTAGTTTTTTTGGCCCGGGGGAGGCGGGATAATCGCTTGCAATTGCGGGCCAGATGTAGGGATGCCTGCAAATCACTGTGTCTATCAGAAGCAGAAGGCCAGATGGACGAATCGTCCGAGAGGCACGAAGGGACCCTAAACCCTAAACCCTAACAGGAGTTCCAAACCACAACTCCGAACCCCCAAAATGGCCGAAAGCTCCATATGCCGAAGTTGACGGCATGAAAAGCCCTTATCCTCATTTAGAGTTTAGGGGTTCGGGGGTTTAGGGTTTAGGGTTTAGGGGTTCCGGGGTTTAGCCCTTTAGGGGTTTAGGGTTTTGGGGTTAAGTGGTTTAGGGGTTTAGTGGTCGGAGCTCAACACCGCAACAGCCCACACACTCAATTCAAGCTCCCTTAGGTCTGGGCTCAATCGTGCCACCTGAAATCAAAGGGCTTAGGTCGCAACTGCACACTGCAACCTTCACTAAACCTTTAGACCCCTCACGACTACACCCTCAACACTTACACCGTACATCCTTTGAGCCATTTTGGGCCATCAGCCAGAATCAATCATCAACCTTGAACTTAGCCCTGCTCAAAGGAGAAGCCCCGACGTTCGTCCTTCAAGCCACTCAGTGAGTGGTTCCCAGACATCTCACAGTCGGAGCGCCCAGCGAGATGGAGCTGAATAACTACTTATTCCACTCCTCCTAGAGAAGCTTGAGCAGCGGCCGTGGCGTTGCTTGGAGTCAGGGTTTAGTCTCAGGGCTTAGAGCTGAAGGAATGCGGGTTTGGTGCTTAAGTCGTGGATTCAGGGCGAAGCGCTGGTACCACACCACCGCCCCTCATCGTGATCCTCCTCCTGCTGACATCACGGTCACTGGCATCGTCACCATCACCATCATCAGACACCAAGCGCTAGACACGGACACCAGACACCGATCACCAGACACGAGACACGAGACACGAGACACCAGACACCAGGCCCCGCCAGAGAGAAGACACCAGACACGATACACCCGCGCTAGAAGCCGACCATCCTTATCGCTCACGCTTCTCATCCTCATCCTCGCCATCAGCACAATTTCCGTCAGTATCAAGGACATCAGCAGTGGGACTAAGAAGCATAACACATCCAGAGCTGCTTCATCTGAGGTCCTTCCTCGTGAAACCGGCTCGTTGACTGCAGGAGGAAGTTCTGCGCCGCGCGCCTGTGGAGGTGTCGGGCGCCCTCACGCAACCCATGGCCTCACAAGTGGGCCTAGGTCAAAGTCCCAAACCCTAAACCCATCATAGTGAGAAGACAAGGAACGACGTTGGGCTTGGGTTAGGTTCCGGGGTTCGGATTCAGGACGCAAGGTTCTAAGGTTCTTGAGTTTGTGTCGTAGGGTTTCTACACCAAGCTGGTCCTTACGGTTTATTCGCTGTTTTTGTTCTGTTGCCATGTGTGCTGCTCTGGAAAATTTGTGTCGGACCTTTCTTACTTCCAAGGGGAGCATAGTTCGGAGTTGCGGGTTCTTGGTGTTGAAGGCTTTTAGCCGGATTATAATTCGTAGTCCGTAGTATTATGATTACGGTATGCTTTACCCCGAATCCCTATTCTGATTACTAATATTACGGAGTTGATTTTTACTATGGAAATGTCATTTCCCCTGAAGCCCCCAAAAGCCCCCCCCCCCAGAGTCGCCTCGGGGTCCTGGGACACGTCGGGACTCTTTGCCTCGGTCCTCCCTGGGCTTCGACTCTGATCCTGGAAGAATGGGNTCACATGAAGTCCTCGCCAATGTTGCACAGTGTGCGGCAAGCATCTCCACAGACAAAAAACTTTGGACTGATCAAATGAAAGCTCCACACCCCCACCACCTCGAGCTCTGTACAAGGCGGAAAAGTGCAGCATTGGAGGGCGTGTCAAATAGTTACCCCTTCTATTCCTTAGGGTCCTTGCAATGAGTTATACTATACACTTTCTAGTCTCTCTCTTCTCTCTCTCTCTCTCTCTCGCTCTCTCTCTCTCTCTCGCTCTCTCGCTCTCTCGCTCTCTCACTCTCTCTCGCTCTCTCGCTCTCTCTCTCACTCTCTCTCTCTCTGTCTCTCTCTCTCGCTCTCTCCCGTCTGCAAGCATGATCTGTAAGTGTACATATATGTAAATGTATGTACACATATATATATACATATATGTGTATATGTATGTATGTATGCATGCACTTCAAAATATTGCTGGAAGCATTTTCATGCCCCTATCTTCCGATCAAACACACTCAACATACGCAAGACACCGGAGATTCGACGGTCAAGGATTCCTGCAGACCCAAAGGAGCAACGCTTGGCTTGCTAGCTTGTACAGGGTGCAAGGCCCGTCGCCCTGAAGCCCAAACCCGCGAACTCATAGGGAACCCCGAACTGGTGCCCTAAACCCGGAAGCTAGAGCCAGACATCTGAAGAGCAGCAGTGTGGGATACTCAACTCAATAGTTCCATAGAACTTCGGCAACATCGCACGCCCAACTTACAGTTGACCTGGTGCGGATTGGGGCCTCTGATTTAGGGTTAAGGGATTGCGGGCTCAAGCCCCAGAAGCAAAACTCCCAAAACTGTGAAGCTCAGGTTTGCGGTTCAACCAAGCAACGTACATCTTGGAGAAATAAAGTCTTGAAGGGCGAGTTGGTGTCTTGCGATAGCAGCTTCAAGAGTAATAGTCATAGTCGTTGTGGGCATCGATCGTCTTCGTTGATCGTTGGCTCGTCAGTGAAAGATAGAGAGAGTGAGTGAGTGAAGGAGTGAGTGAGTGCGTACAGTGACATGAAGTAAACAGTAAAACAATATAATGTAGACAAATAAGGTAGGTTAGGGTAAGGTGAGACAAGGTAAAGTAAGTATGTCGCTTAGTAGGCCAGTCCGTAGATAATCAAGTACGTACACAGGGAAGCCAGGAAGGCAGGACGGAAGGAATTACCAAGGAGAACAGTAGAACAGTCATAACAAGATCAGCGATCCCTAACCGGTCCGAGCCCATAAAAACAGGCAAAAGTCAGCTGGATGATTTCGGCTCATGCACAAGCTTTTGTAGTTTTGGTAGTCTCAAATCAGACATGGCGAAGCTTGTCCAAAGCCCTGCCCACTCCAAATGCAGCCTTAGCCCAGATCTTCAACCGTCAAACCCAAAGCTGCAACACGAGAGCTCTTACACTTTAAACCCAAAAGGCCTACAAACAAGGCTTCAGGACAGATCCTTAAGCCTTCGAGGGATGAAGGAAAGGAGGTTTGACGAGGTCGGCGCACTGAAGAAACCATGGACCCCTCGGACTCCGAGCTCGAATCGATCGCCACTGAACTCGCAAGGAGTCTTTGAACCATATTCCCAAACCCTAAACCCTAAGTCCTAAGTCCTAAACTCTAAAAACCCTAAAGCCCAATCAAGGTGAGGAGGGGGTTATTATTCCGAAGGAGGTGACTACGCCTCGCTTGCCATGCCCACATGGCGCCAGCTAAAGCCGCCAGTGCCTCAGGGTTTTGGGTTTGGGGGTTAGGGATTAGAGTTCAGGGTTTAGGATTTAGGGTTTCTAGGGATGTAGGGTGATCCGGTGTCCAGCCAGGGCTTCCTTCACCCCTTTAAGGCTCCTATAAGGATTCGCCTACGGGTCATTTAAGGGTTCCTTTGAGTCATTGCTTTTAAGGATGGCTATGTAAGCTAAGGGTTTATAATGTCGGAAACCCGCAGCCCTAAGCTCGGAAAGCCCGAAGGACTGGGACCCTGGTGCAATGTAGGGGCCTTAACAATCAGAATAAGGTTTCGGGCTCCTTTAAAGCAGAGCCAGACTAAAGTGCCCTAAAGAATAAGATTCGAAATTCTTTTGGCTTCCATAATTAGGCAGAACCAAGCAAGGATACCGATTAGCAACCTGAGCCCCGCACCTTAGACCCCAACTCAGGGTCCCCCGTCTAAACACGGGCAGTATTCCTTTTGGGGCGCCTAAAGGGGTACCTGTAGGGGCTGGGTGTGTGGCCTCTGGCACCAAAACCCTCACCACGGTTTAAGGTAGGGTTTCGGGTTTGGGGTTGCTTCTGTGGTGTTTCGCTGATGCGGCCGGTTGTCGACTGAGCCTACGCCCGAGGGAGTTGGTTTGGGTGGTTTGGCTGCGCGCGAATGCATCCGAGACTGATTCCCGAGCCCATAGTTATTGGGGACATCGAATCTATTAGAATACCGTTTAGGGTGTATACGGTATCTTATGGTGTGGGCTAATATAGAGACCATGGGCGGGTACTGTATTTAATGGCCCTCCACAGTCAGGCCATCATCTTGTCGTACAGCTTTCACCACTCCAGTGCATCGCAACAGCAAGCCTTAACATAGGGGCCTAAATAATTGCCAATACTATTTAGGGCGCCTTATTATCATTATAGTTTTCGAATTATTGAGGCCCCTTTCTTAAGCTGAAACTTCGCTTCACCTCACATTGCAGAGATATGGTGGCGAAGGCAAATCCTAAGCGCCTAGCTGTAATTCCACCATGAGCTTGAGGAAGAACTTAAGCTTGAACGTGAGCGATGCCTTGCATAATGAGTTATGCGAGCACGGACGGTGTATATGGACAATCTAATCAATCCTGCTTGTTGTTGTTCGAGTTGCAGAGCACGTGAGCGTCTAGCTGCCTTCTCCGATATCCATGGAGAGATTCGTCCACCGTGGCAAAGATGGGCGTATCCTGGATGTTGACGAATTCCAGGTGGCCAAGGCCCTCCTGGCTGGAGAAGTCGAGCTCTTGAGCCAGGAAGTCGATTCTAAGCACCTCTTCGACCTGTGCCTCAAGTTCGGCCACCAGAGCACCGCCGTGGCGATGATTTCGTATGGAGTGCCAAGCTGCGTTTTCAAGGGTCCCCGCAGCTTGCCGCCTCATGCTTCTGCACCAGCCGGGGTAGCAGAAGACTTCAGTCGCTTTGGATGCAACTGCCGGCACTGGCGTGCGTGCAGGGCGTGCAGCTGGGGGGTTCCGGAGGATGAGGGTGCGTGGATGGTGGATTGGGATGCAGGCCTCCTGGATGCCAAGAACGCGGCGGAAAGCGCCGCCGCGACACCATTGTTTCGCACTTTGCTTGAGGCCTGTCGCTCCCAGGCAGGCTGCCCAGGAATCGTCACGGAGGAGGCGATGGCCTACGTCCTGGATGTTGCTATCCTCATCGGGGATACTGAGCTGGCCAGATGCTGCGCCAAGCAGTGCACAAAATTTCCGCTGAGGCGCTGGAGATTCCAGGACTTGGTTAGGATCAAGGCAGATGCCCATCCCTGTGTACGAACAGAGATCCAGGAGGAGGATGTCCTGATGGCAGCTCTGGCCGCCGGCCTAAAGCTCGAGCATTTAACTGCCTGCTATTATGATCCCTGGGAGCCTCTCTGTTTGACCTTCTCCGTTTCGATTCTGGAAGCCATCGTATTTTCCGGAGACGCTGACCTCTGGCCCCGAGTCCAAAGCCCTCAGCTGCAGCGCGGGCCCAGGCCAGCGCAAGAAGACGGAGGAGACGTGGTCCGTTTTTTGCTCGAGCGCTCCGGCGGCCAAGTCAGGCTGAGCCTGGAGCGGATGCATCGAGCCGAGGGGGCGAGGCTCGCGCTGGGCACCTTTCAGATGCGAGTGCCCGTCCTTTGCCAGGGATGCGGCATTTTCTTGCGCTTTTCCAAACTCTCATTGCTGGACCTGGCGATCCTCTTTGGTCAAATCGATTGTAGCCGACTCTGCGGTCCGATGGACATCGAGGCGACCGAGTGGACCCTGCGAGCGAGCCTTGAAGAGCGGCCTCTGGCGTGGGAGGACAAGCCATGCGAATACTGCGGTTCCACCTCCTGGCGAATTGCAGATATCCGCACCCGCTTTGCATCGCTCCCGGAGCGCCAGGCTGCAGCAGCNGAAGAGCGGCCTCTGGCGTGGGAGGACAAGCCATGCGAATACTGCGGTTCCACCTCCTGGCGAATTGCAGATATCCGCACCCGCTTTGCATCGCTCCCGGAGCGCCAGGCTGCAGCAGCGGCCCTGCGCAGGGCGCTGCAGCATCCCTCCGACAGGCCGCAAGCTCTGCAGGCTTCGGGATCTTTCAGCTTATGCGCTCCTGGGCCCGTGGGAAGCCGGTTCCAAGAACTTTGGTGAAGTTGGTGTTGACATTCGCGGCAGAGCAACCAGCACTTCTGCAGGCCCTCGAGGGGCGCGAGGGGGAGCTTCCTTCCCTGGGCCACTGGTGGGAGGAATCAGAGCACCAAGACCCTGAGAGTCCGCAGCCCCTGGAGGAAGATGTGGCGGCACATGTGCAAGAGGCGAGTGTGGATGTCCCGGAAATCCACTCTGCGGGTGCTGCAGCAACTTCCAGCTACGAAGCCCGGGAACACCCTGATAGCACCATGAAGAAGGAAGACGGCCCCGACCAGATCTCCACAAACGATCTCCTCACGGCCCTGAGAAACAGCAAGAGCGAGAATCCTCCGTTGAGCGGCGACGGTGTCGTGATCTTCCGGCTCCGGCGCTGGGGGCCACTTCCAAGCTGGAGGACTTCGAAGAGCCGTGCTCTTCGATGCGACCGGGCCCTTGAGGTCCTTGCACCGGGTTTAGGGTTTAGGGTTTAGGGTCTAGGGTTTAGGCGGGCTGTGAGGTGGCACCCCAATGGTCTCCTGCGAGGGCGCTTTTCGTGCCCTTGACCCACAGCTGCAAGAGCTCACGCAGGGCCGCTCAAGCACCAAGCATCATTTTTTCCAACGGTGATAGGGTAATCTGAGTACTCTTTTGCTTCGACTGCTTACTTCAATGCCCGCACTCGAGGCAACATGTACGAGATGGGGAAGTTGCACGTGCTGGCCCTCGAGTCGGACGGCGAACTTATCAAAGATGCTTTCAATCGTGTTATCCCGCGCAAGGTTCGTCCCAAACTCAGCCGCGAGGCGCTGCGCATGGATGAGGAGGAAGATGGGGCTGCAGACGACGCGCCCTTGCTCGCGTTGGAGGGCGGCATCCAGACGGACTCAAGCGTGGGCTACCCGGTCTACCAGGGGGTTCCTTGATCGCTGAGAGATTCTGCCACCCTTTCGGTGAGATAAAGGAGGTGACATCCATGTGTCCCGGGGACAAAAGAAGGAGCTTAGCTTTATCAGATCTTGCTACACTAGCATATGCACATGGCAAAGTGGCGATGTTAAGCGGTATCATGTAATATACCATAGATCACAAGAGAATGCTTCGCATCGAAACATGAGTTCAGAAGCACAGGCACTGCACAACTCCACTTCTATTTCATTTGCTGTTTTTAACGGGCACTCTATACTTCTAGCTTTACTTGCATACCCCCTGTGGCTCCAATAAGATTTATTTGAACTCGAAGCCGGGCGTATCACTTGCTCCTCAGTGTCCTCGGATGTTTGTGGTACTGGCCACCGGAATTCGCACCGAGCAGCGGGTACCTCGCCGTCCGGAAGCCACGGGTCGTGTTGCCCTGGTGGAGGGGCCGCGAGGTAGAGCTCAGACATGAGATGTTTTTCCCATTCATGTACAGTGACAGTGCAGAGGGGAGGGGCGAGAGAGGATGCACCAGTCTTCATCTGGTGTCGAACTGCATGTCATAATCAAACATGCATGATCACATCGGTATCTCTTGCCCATGGCCCGTTTCTGCCTGTTTAGACATTTCAAGTGCGCAAGTTTGCAATGGGGCTTGTTGCCATTAGTGCGAGCTCTAGCGTCATGGATGGCTCGTTTGATAACCCCACAGTCGTCGCTGGTCGTTGTCGGCGCTTGGGCCCTGAAGCCACGAGTCGTGCTGCTCTGGCAGATGGGTGCAACAAGGCAGCAGAAAAGGAAGGAAGTCTGACATCATTTGTCCTGCGTGCTGGGTTGCTTTCTTTCGTAAGCTAATGGAGACACCCATAGGCTTTGGGTTGCGCATGTCAACACGATTGCTGAATTCACTTGAGCAGTCTGAACATTCATACAGTCATAGAACATGCAGCCTGAGTCGATACACTCCTCGCTTGCCATGCGTGGAATCTGCGTGGGATGTGTAAGAACAACTGCTATATAGGAAATCTTGCGTCAGCCTGCGGATCAAGGGATCTACGGTCATGTGCAAGCGAGGCAAGAGAACCGACCATTGCAGGGTTCTCCCGGAAAGTCTGGCGTGCGCGAGTTGTAATCCTTCTTTGAGGTTTCCTTGTTGAGGCGCACGCTCCGAACTCTGAAATCCCGAACTGTGCATCCCAAATCCCAGAAGCCTGAAACCGAAACCCGAGGGTCAACCCTCGACCCTAAGCCCGAAACTCATCATGGAGGTGTGCTGACGGCCCATGGAATTCTGGGCTACGGCTTCTGGGATCTGGTGGTGTGCGGAAGAGATCTTGGTCTGCATGTTTTTCCATTTATCACTTCGGGGTCCCGAACCCTCGAGTCCCACTGAGTTAGGATTCCCTAAACCCTAAACCCTAAACCGTGGGCCCGAAGGGCCCAATTCGCTCTCGCAGGTCGGTCGAGAGCTTTGTCTAGTTCGGGCATTGTTCGTGGTGCAGGGGCACTGAACCCATGTTTTGGGTCTTCTACATCCTCCAACCCCAGCGCCACAGCCCAGACTGTGTTTGGTGAGGATCTGATCACGGACATGATGCACGCACAGAAATGAGACGTGCTGTCTCGCGACTGCGTAGGGGTTGGCGGACAAGGGCATTCATCCGAATCTGGTGAGGTCAGAGAGAGGACCCCTAGGTCTAGGACCAGGACAGGGTTACTCCTTCAGGCTTCATGGTTCGTTAGGGTTTAGAGATTTGGGTTTCAGGGGATGTCTAGGGTCTAGTGTCCAGGGTATCGGGTTTGGGTTAGGGTATAGGGTTCGCCTCGATTGATTGCCCTTTCCAGGCATCTCATCTCAGTATTGCTCTCAGTCCTTGCTGAGTTTGCGTCCTTGGCATTGTCGCCAGTTGGGCGGCAAGGGCCATGTTAAGAACCGTTTGGGCGATGCAGGTAGGGAGTCCAGAGTGGGCCTCTCACCCTGAGGTTGGTCTAGTTACGTATGTATGTTAATGACTCTCACTATCACGAGCCATTACCCCTTCTTGCCATTATCGCTAGCCGCTAGTACAGGCAAAATGCACGTTCAACCAAAGGGCACTGGAATGCCGCCCCAGAACGTGTTTCTACTGCAATCACTTCAAGTACTGTGGTTATGTTACGACCACTATGACGAGGTTTCTGCTGACGACGATGATGACGGATGGTTGGGTCTTTTGCTACCATTGGCGGCTATCGTTAGGTCTCTTAGCATGTCTCCTAGCGTTGTCGATCTTATCTTCTATCATCATTATCAGTACAGCACTGTCATTGCTACCATGAGCTCTTTCAGTCTTTCTACTACTGCCATAATCATATTTGCTTCGAACTCCTGTAGCTCTAACCTAAGCCCTGCAGCCTATACCTTATATACATCGAAAAGCTCTACTCAAACAAGACATTCCAATCCTTAAATACTACAGCTCCACACATGTCCGCGAGAGCGAAATCCCGACTCCGGTACTCTAGTCCTGCTGCTCCATCATTTGCTAGGGCATTTATGGGGGGTGTTTAGTGTTTAGGGCTTCCAGAGTTTTGGGGCTGTGGGAGCTCTGATAAACATCTCGGGGTTCCATGTCTTGTCGTTTCGGGGTTTTGGGTTAGGTAGGGGTCGGCCAGGAGCTTAGACGAACTTAGGGGGTATGGGCACTGTTGGGATGTAGGGCTTAGCAGTTGGTTTGTAGAGATCGGCTAGTTGGCCGGTGCCAGTGTATTCTAGGATTAAGATCCAGTTGTAGTCCCTTAGACCTTAAACCCGAAGCTCTAAGCCTTTGCGGGCATCAGACGTTTCAGGGAGCTTGGTTGATAAGAGAGCTCAGAGTTTTATCTACCCCAAAACTCGGAAGCCGTCGACGTACAGGTGCTGAAGGCACGAAGTGTACGGTCAAGAACAGCTGCCCGAGGCCGCGAAAAGCTGCAGGGCTACTCCTGCTGCTGCTGCTGCTCCATTTTCCTACCGTGTTTTCCTCCGAGTGCCACGACGACACCTGCTGCTGCTGCTGCTGCCACCGGTTCCGCCACGCCTGCTGCCACCCCCGCAGCTACCGCACCGGCACCAGCAGCACCATCAACCACAATAACATGATTGCAGGTGGGCGAATCATTTCGAGATCGTGCTTTGAGAGAGTTTGGGTTTTAGGGATTTGCACAGCTTAAGGACTAGTTTCATGTTTGCAAGCCTTAAATCCAGAGGCCCGAAACCTAAAACCCTAAGACCATGAAGCCAAGAAGCAACCCTTACCAGCTGTGGTCCTTGCAACTTTCGGGATGCAGTGCTGTGGGGAGTTTGAATCAAGAAGGGCCCCCCGATAGACAACACATGAAGGGTTTATAGCGGGAACATCGAAGGCTATTAACATGAGTTCTTCTGCAAGTTGGGTCTTTACGGCTTTCTGGGTTCTTGCACAAACGGTTTAGGGTGGGGCGAAGCTGCAGAGTGTTGGGGCTGTTCTACAGGGTTTGGGGTGCAGGGTTTAGGGCTTAGGTTGTAGGGTTTGCCTGAATTGTTAATACAAGCTTTCGCAAGCATTGTGGCAGTGTGCCACAGCAAGAGGTACTGGGATCTGCAGGTATGTTTGCGTCGCCATAATGGGGATCTACAGTGCAAAAAATAAGACCCTAAACCCTAACCCCTAAACCCAAACCCTAACACCCTTAACACGAGCTCAGTTTAGGGTTAGGAGGGCACGCTGGAGGGTTCGAAACCTCGCGGACTTTGGGTCACCAAGGTTCAAGGCTCTGCTCTTCTTTCTGTTGGGGCGCTAGGAGGCTCTAGAGTTTGAGTGTTATGGTTTAGGACTTTTAGGGGTTAGGGCATTCTTGGGTTTGGGGTTTTGTCTTTCGGGATCTATGGCTGAGGCTTAGGTTGTGGGAGGCTGAAAAGTTTAGGCATTTAGGCCCGGCATGGCATGGGGATGCTGTTCATCGCGCCCTCGCTGTGTTCGTGTTCGAGAACCCAGCAGCACCTCCGAGTCCCGACAAAGGCAGCAAAACTCGGAGCAGTGCAACCAACAACACTGGCATTACTGCTGCTTGTAGGGTTCAGCCAATGTCCAACCTTTGCAGGGCTGATGATGGCTAAGGCGGCTAAGAAAAGCCCCAAGACCCCGAACCCCTAGACGGCCCTAAACCCTAAGTCTAAACCCCACACCCACAAGCCTTGAGCCCTGAACCATAAACGATAAGGCCCTAACCGGTGGATCCTGATCCTTTAACCCCCAAGTTCTTCAAACCCCTCAAACCCCGAAGCCCTAAAACCGGGAGCCTTTATTTTAGGGGCCGCTTTCCTCCGGACGATGGCAAATGCTTCGCGGCCTGCGCCGGGCGCAGCTTCACTGAGGCCAGCTGCGCTTTTTGGGTCTATGGCTCTAAAGCTTGGGGTTTCGAGCTCACTCTAGTGCAAGTTGTTTTTTGCTTTTCTTGTTGTTTTACGGCTTTTGAGACCTGGGGTTGTAGGGTACTCAGGAGTCGCAGGACTCGAGTTGGGATTTGGGGCTCAAGGTTTCTAGGGACTGTCATGACAGCTTCCGATCGTGGGACCCGGGGCTTTTCTGGTTTTCTCAGCGTTTTCAGGGGTTCGGGTCCATGAGTCCGTCAGGGTGTCCAGGATGACGAACTCAGGGTTGCACAAGGATGGATGCAACCGTTCTTGCGGTACTTGGCTCGATCCGGTGGATGTAGAGTTGGTAAGACTAAGATCAGGGCCTAAACAATTACCTATACTATTGTGGGGGTCCCTGATTATAGTTATAGTATAATGGGCCCCAAAACCCTATTCTAATTATAAGGCCCCTGTATTACCTCGTGCTGAGCTCTTTAGCTCGAAGCCCTTCCCTGTCATAGGGTCCGTTTTGTTGTTCATGGTTTGGCAATTTGGGTGTTGCAATGACTGACGTGTGAGTTCCAATATTCATAAAAGCGATCACTTTTCTTTCCTTCCCAACATGTGTTGCTAAACCCTAAACCCTACACCGCTGAGTCTGGTTCGCTGCGAGGTTGCTCCAGTCCTTGGCCATTGGCGTGGAGCTTGCCAACGGTGAGCTCCTTACTCGAGCGGCTGCCCTAAACCCTAAACCCTAAACCCTAAACCCTAAACCCTAAACCCTAACCCCTAAAAGCCAAACCTCTGAAATCCGAAACCCTGGGACCCGAAACCCAAAGCCCAT
The DNA here is from genome assembly GCA_003297005.1 of Symbiodinium sp. clade A Y106. Lineage (NCBI taxonomy): Eukaryota > Dinophyceae > Suessiales > Symbiodiniaceae > Symbiodinium > Symbiodinium sp. clade A. Next base: position 22,653 of record BGNK01002889.1, read on the forward strand.
AAAGCCTAGAACCCTGAAGCCCTAGGCCCAAAACCTTAACACCCCAAGGTCCTGGAGTCCAAAAGCCCAAACCTCCACTCTTAGTGAAACGAGATTCATCTTCTGCTCCTGCTTCCGTGTCCTGACAGCATAGCCTCTAATACCAGCCTTTGTCAAGATGGCGGGTGTTAAAAGAGATTGTCTTATCTAGGGCTTACATATGATTGTATATTTGCCTCAAGTTAGGATTAGTCGGGGTATTGTGCATCACCAATGGGGACCCCATCACAGACCCTAGCAGAAGGATTAGTGATAGGGTCATAAGGACCGCCCGTGTGGGGATCTACCTGTTTTGTGACCCTTCCAACAGGGGTCCAAGTTCATACACTCCATCATATACTGACTTACATGCATGAGGCACGGCCTTACTCCTGGTCGTGCCCACCTATTCACAACACCGGATCCTTTTTCAGCCTGGGGTTGATGACTCGCTATTCTCCGTTCTGTCGCCGAGGTTGGCACACGTGGCATGAGGTCCTGAACAGAGGCAGGAGTCGCAGTCTGCAGAAGCCCAGTCCTACAGGTGTTCTTTGGAGAAGGTCGTAACATGAAGGGCTTAGGGTTCTTTGGAGAAGGTCGTAGCATCTCTAAAGCACGTCTGAACGAAGGAGCAGGCCTAAAGGGTCTTCTACAGAACATCCCCCAATTAGCAGACATAATGGCTTGACCACCCAAGTCTTGCTCTTCAAGAGCGACTCAAGCTGGACAGGCCGCAAGACCTGAATCTCACATCCCAACGCCTTGGCCCCTTAACAGCTGAACCCTATAACGTATAAACTCTAAACCTTAAACCTTACGCCTGAATAAACCTCGATAGTCTCCAGAAGTTTTGAATTTCAAGCCCTGAGCGTAGGCAGCCATCTGTCAGCGCCACGAGGTCCTGTATCTTACCATGGCACGGCTTTCTTCTCCACATGCAGTCCCGAACCCACGTCCCAACATGAATGCGATGTGCGCATCACTGCCCAATACTCCAGAACCAAGGCCATGAAGCCGAAACCCAAGGCCGGAAAGCTTGGCTTAATATAGGCGCCTGAATAATTGCCTATACTATTTTGGGGGGTTCCTTATTATAGTTATGGTATAATATACCCCCGAAACCCTATTCTAATTATATATTAAGGCCCCTACATTAGATGACCATGAGCCCACTGCTCCTGCTTCTTTCCTCCTCCGAGCAGCTGAATTGCAGGTGATATGCTCGCGTTGCCGCTGTGTATTGTGCCGGCCTCGGAGCAAGACTAGGTTTTTCGAGGATGCTGCCGACATCAAAGAGGAACCGCATCGATCATTGTCTCAGAATTGCATGTTGCTCTTATTCTCATGGCGGTTTTGTCATCAGCAGTCGTCTCGTTCTTGCTCCCCAAATCCCTCAAATCCCCCAAACTCCCTGACCCTTGCGGTTAGTATCCAGAGCCCCAGGACCCCATCCCTCCAGAATCCGACTTCGGGCGCATATGGGTAGTTCTCGAGATCAGGGTCCTTTTTTCGATCCCAAATATAGTACGGCACCTTTATAAAAAGAAGCCAAAAAAGGGACCCTAATTTAGAGAACTACCCATATAGACCACAAACCCCGAGATCTCAAAACCCGACATCCCTAAATCCAACCCCGACCTCAAGCTGTTGACAGAACCTGATTCTGCAGACTTGTTTTAGGCGCCTAAATACCTACCAATGGTATTTCGGGGGTTTCTGTATGTTTCTGTTTCTAGAAATAGTAGAATCTACCCCACACCTTATTCTAATGGTGAAAGCCCCTATATTAGATGCTAAAACCTTCGGCGAGAAGCCAGAGCGAGGTTCTGATCTGTTCCTACCGCTGAAGCCCTAAACCCCTAAACCCTAAACCCCTAAACCCCTAAACCCCTAAACCCTAAACCCCTAACCCCTAAACCCCTAAACCCCTAAACCCCTAAACCCTTAAACCCCTAAACCCTAAACCCCTAAACCCCTAAACCCTAAACCCTAAGTAAAGCGGCCCCGCACCCATGGAAACCCTGAGTCCTAAGCCTTCAATCCTGACTCCTTAACCCAAAGGCCTGAACTAACATATGGGAGTTTCCGAAAATTAGGGGTACCTTTTTTGGGCTGCTTATAATAAGGATCCTACTATTTAGGGTACTATATTAGGGTCCCCTATTTTCGGAAACTTCCATATACTTGTTGCTGAGGTTGCGTGTGGAGCTGCTGTAGTTTAAGGAATATTCCTCACTCCAAGGATTTGCGTATCCAGACCTGAATTTTGACCTGAAGTTCGCAGCCAAACCCCAAACTCGAAATCCCCCCCCTAAACCCTGCAGCCACCACTGCAAAACCCTGCGAATCCCGAGAAAAACCTTTACGTACACACAGCCTATATAGTCATTATGATTATCCCGCCTGAGGGGGGCTTGCTCCTCGGGGGTGCGCTCACCCACGCAGCGAGTCTGAAGTCGGGGGCGCAGGCCGCGGAGACCGAATTTGTGCCTTCTCCTTGGCTCTGTCGTGGTTAAATGCAAGGAGTTTGTTGTTTCTTGGTTTGTTTGCATTACTTATTCATGCTGCTTTTCGAGATGGAGCGCGGTTGGGGCTTGGGTTCGATAACCCTAAACCCTAAACCCTAAACAGTTCGATATTCTCAGAAGTTCGAAGGGATGTAGGGAGAAGCAGCACAAGGGCTTTGGGGCGATGCGGTCGAAGTCCTTTGAGGGTTAAAAGCTCTGATCCACTGACTGTTCTTGGGGTGTCGAGGTTTAGGGTTTCGGGGCTTTGCTTAATCTGCTCCTGACCGACGCGTTGAAGTATGAAGAGCCTCCTGATTCAAGGATGATGTCGTCCTTGCCCTCTATATATATATATACACATACATATATATATATATATATATATATATATATATATATATACACATACGAGTATATGTATACTGTATATGTGAAACACGAAGATATTTCTTCATATTCATTAGGTATGCGACATCCACAGGCTTTCTTATTGCATTTCTTGTGGTCTTCACAAAAGCCCATGACTCTAATGCCAAAATTGCAGCAGGTAGTCGCAAAACCACTAAGCCTAGGTCGCTAAGCCCAAAACCCTTAAAGCCCTAAGCCCTAGACCCTAGACCCTTCGCTGCAGGGAGTCACAAAACCCCTTGGTCGCTAAGCCCCAAACCCTTAAAGCCCTAAGCCCTATACCCCAAACCCTTCGACCCCTTGAACCACGCGAGAGGCGGCTGTTGGCTCCTCTCTCTTCTGGCTTTCTTGCACTTTGAGTGGCCCGGAGCCCGAGATTGATACACTGGCCTTAATAAGTAGAACAGGGTCTTGTGGTATGTTATAGTCTATAGTATATCCTGTTCAGAAACCCTAAGCAATATGTTGGTAATTGCTTGGAAACCTATATTGGGTTTCAGGGTTTGGACGTCTACACAGGCGAGATCTATCATCTGGGAACGTGGGCGGCCGACGACATCTGAACCCAGCATTCCAGGCCTTGCACTCTGAACCCAAAGCCATGGCTCCGCCCTGGATATTGCTGATGGACAACATCCTGCATCATCCATGACAGTGAGAATTCCATGAAATCCCATGATTATGATACCTAGTCTTATCCGATCTCATCCCATATTCCCCAAATTCCCCATACTCCACGGTACTCGAGATTCTACCATAATACCCATAGCCACAATGAAGCGTCACCTTTACCTACCCTAAGCTTTAAGCCTTAAGCTCTCAACCCTGAACCGCAAATGTCAAATTTGCCGAGCAAGTTTCCGACTCCAGGAGCTTCAAGAGCCAATCGTTTGAGCCCTTGGGCCCTGAACGCTTCCGAGTACCCTTGTAGATCCCTTATAGTAACCCTTATGTAGACCCCTTTAAAGGAACCCTGTTCTGTTTATCCGGGCCCCTATAGGCCCCTATAACTTTCGACAGCAAGCTGTAATGTCCTCCAAAAGAAGCTCTACGCCTTGGACCGTCGTGGAGCTCGAAGTGTACCGCGCCCCCAAGACACCCTAAACCCGTTTTTGAAAAGTTGCAGGGTTTGCGGGTTATACGGTGGGTATAGGGTTCCATTTAATAAAGGTCGAGCGTTTCGAGCTCAAGGGGTTGCAAAGAAGAAGCCGGAAGACGGAGGTGGGCTCCTGGCCATCGCACAGCTCCGCCTGCGCTTGCAGACGCCGGGGCCTCTTCTTCGGCCTGTGGCTATGCCATTTATGTCGATACTCGTGAGAGAAAATGGCCGGGTTGCTTCGATGGTTAAGGGCTTTTCTAGGAGCTTTTGAAAGGGTCAGCACTGGTTCACCACTGGATACTGAAGTTTGAGGACGACCCCAGGTCAGCACGGCGCAGTGAGAGACATGTCAGCGTTGAACCTATGAGCCGGAATCATTGCGACTGCCATTCCTTGGAGTTCCTGTTTATACTTACTATGATATTTCTCCCAAGACCCTGTTCTAATGAAGGCGCCTATGTCAATCAACTCGCCCTTGGGAGAACTCCTAGGTCCGTGCACGGCAAGGATCCCGCCGCTACAAGAGGTTCTTTGTCTCCTAGTCCCCAGACTCTCGAAAGTCCATAAAATCCCTAAGCTCTAAGCCCTAACCCTGGTCCCCAGACTCTGCATCCTCGACCCTAAACCCCAAACCCTAGTCCCAAATCTTGGTATCCAAAATCCATCCTGCACGGCCCTGGCTTTTTGAATATCTGACCCGCCCGCAAGTGCTCTGCACACCTTCCACCGCAGAGACCGCCGCTGGTTCGGATTCTACGAGAGTTTTTATACGATTAGAAACCTATAGTTTAAGTACTGTACCCGAAAGGGTTCTATCAGGGTGCTATGAGGTATTATGAGGTTTTTTGTTGCTACAGGGGTTCCAATGAGGGTTCGATGCTAAAAGGGTTCTGTACGTAAGGGTTTGGGATCTCCCTGAAGCACCGCAGAGCGAGGGCCAATGAAGACGCCTTCTTCGTCAACGCGCCGGGAGCCGAGACGTCACTGAATCCTGGCTATGCTATTCCACAGATGACTGCTGCTAGCTATAATTAACCGTATAAAGTTGGAACATGGATTCAGGAGGATTAGCGCGAGGCATCCCCGTACTGTACTTTCAGGGTACGAGGAGACTGATGTTCCAACTCTCCGGCTTCTACTTTATGAGTCTTCCAACTAGGCAGATGGCATCGTAAGTCCTTTGCAGAAGGCAATTTCCCTTGGCCCTTGAATCCCTAGAACCTGGTCGAAAAGCGCGACAGTTGTTTTCGTGGTCACTCTGCGTCTTTGTCACTCCGAACAACGATACAAGCAGAGTCTGGACTACTTTACTGCACCAAGGTACGTATGTAAGTTTGTCTGTGTGTATGTAGATAGGTAGTGGCAGGTAGGTAGGTAATGGTAGGTAGGTAGATTGGTAGGTCAGTGAGGCGACCCTTTGGGTCGCTCTTTTTTGTTTCGCGTTCTAGCCCGGTTTGCCCCGCACAGGGCGAATGCTAGGCGTCGTCAAGGCGGCTGCCGAAGCCCACACGACAGTTCTTCGCATCCATGCTCTGCAGTGAACTTGTTCAATGCTCTTCTCCCATACATTGGGTTTAGGGCCTAGGGTTATTTCGGGCATTTAGGGTTTAGTGCTTTGGGTTTTGGGCCTAGGCTCTCGGGTTGAGGGCTTGAGGTCTCAGGGTCAAGGTTTAGGAGTTAGCCTAGTTTGGATATGGGAGGTTTTCTGGAGCTTATGGGTGTCTTACGTGGGTTCTGTTGAAGCGACTTAGTTTTCCCGTTTAAAACTGGGAAATTTGCTGGGATAGGATCCCTACATGAGGAACCCCTTGTGCTACAAGTACGAAGCATAAACCCCGAATAACCCCTGTGAAGGCTGGGATAAAGGTTCGGATTCCCCTAAACTCAAAACCCCTAAACCCCCAAAAAAGCCTCAAACCCTAACCCCTAAACCCCAAATAGCCCGAAATTCTGAACCCCTAAACCCCAAATAGCACTAAATCCAAAACCCCAAATACCCCTAAACTCTAAACCCCTAAGCCCTGAACCCTAAACCCCTAAGCCCTAAACCCTAGACCCCTAATAGCCCTAATAGCCCTAATAGCCCTAATAGCCCTAAACCTCTAGTTCGGATTTCCAGGCTGGTCTCCAGTGCGCTCCTTGGCTGCTGCCTGCCCCACGCGGCCGGGGCCTCGAACCGTCGGCGGTTTGGGCTACTTTAGGCGGTTTTGGGTTTAGGGGTTGGGCTGTTTAGGGTTTGGGGTTTAGGTAGGGGTTTTGGTGAGTTAAAGCGGTTTTGGGTTTAGCGTTTGGGCAGTTGAGGGTTTTGCAGTTGGGGGGTTTTGGTGAGTTCAGGGTTTTATTGGGTAGAGGGATTTGGGGTTCGGGTTTGGGGTTTGAACTATTTCATCTAGCGCCTGTCGGTGGGGTCTGGGGTTCCGGGTTTTGGTTCTCAGTGGTTTCAGAGTGAGGATTCAGGGCTTAGGACTCTTTTGGGTGGAGGGCTGCAAGGCTTTGCAACTGACACCCTGAAAAGTTCTGGATTCTTGTCGAAAAAAGCAACGGAGCCGGCTAGGCGGCTAGGTCCTTATTATGGTGGCTTAAGTTAAGTTCACCAGGCCAAGCCCTCAATCCTCCAGCTGTGCTTGAAATTGCTATGAGGCAGCCCATCGCTGACGTTACAAGCCCTGAAAGCCTACAAACTACGGGGTGTATCGTGCTCTAGAGCTGTTTGGAGTCAGGGGTCCAGGATTGGGATGCGGGCAGAGGGATTCGGGCATCCGAGCCAAGCTTGTTTGTTTAGTGTTTCACGTTCGGAAACCAAGTGAACACCGGCTCCTCAGCTGCGACTTTTCAGGTACTTGCTGAAGTCTGAAAGCCGCGCATCGCAAGCCCGTCTTACACACTCAACCCCAAAATCCTTCATACCAGGCCTTGACTTTTCTCTGAACTTCAGCAGGCCTCAGCTTCGTGCTGAGAGGTAACCCAAGGACCCCTCACATGTTTTCCAAGGGCACAGCACAATGCGGTAAATCTTTCATCTTCGACCCTAAAAACGCCAAACCCAGTCCCTTCCCTAAGCCTTTCCTCCCTTTCCTCCACGATGCCGAGAAGTCCTAAACCGTAAAGCGCCAGAAACCGCGCAGGTCCGGGAGATGTTGGTTTGTCCTAGCGTGGAGGTTCGGATGACAGGACTTTTGGGGGAAGAAGAGTCCGGGATTCACAAGATTCCTCAGATTCCGGGTGTCTCGCTAAGAGTGAGGGCTGCAAAGCGCGGGGTATTGGTGTATTATAGGCGCCCTAATCTTACCTTTGCTATTCTGGGGGGTTCCTTAGTATAAGGATTCCGATAGTATAATATACCTTCAAAACCCTACGTACTCCTGGGCCTGCCCTCTAATGTAGCAACCTGATTAAGAAACCCTGGGCCTATAACCCCAAAATAGTAGGGTTCATATACGGAACCCAAATAAAGGCCCAAGGTTTCTTAATCAGGTTCCTACATTCCTATAGTACCCTTATAGATCCCTCATAAACCCTAAACCCTAAACCCTTATAGACCCCTTTGAAGGAATCCTTAGGACCAAGGTTTCTTAATCAGGTTCCTACATTATGGAGGTCTAGGACAATGGCTCCCCGATCGCTGACCCTGAGCCGAGCCTTTCACCCAATAAGGACCCCTAAATCTATTTTATTGTATTTAAATCTATTTTATTGTGTATTATCAATTACATATATATATATATATATATATATAGAATTCTTTTTAAATATACCATCCTCATTATGCCTTGCCTTGGGCTGGAGGGCGACACTGAGGAGGGTGGAGGGTTTTTTTGGGTTTCGGATTTAGGGTAGCTTTTTGGGTGGCCGTGATGAAAGCAAGGTGTAGCCGTGTACATGTGCCACTGGTGTACCTGTGCCCCAAAAGGAAATGCATTTTCGGGTTTGGGATGGTATCCTGCAGACTCTCCAGTGCTTATGATGCCTACACTTGTAGATTCCGGGTTCTTGTTAAACTCAAGCGTAAGTTCGACTTTCGATTTATGGCTTGAGAGTCAAGGCGTCGAGGGTGTTTGGGCTTCATTTCGAATGTATGCTCACGTTCTTACAAGCCACGGCGGCCCATATTATATATGAAGGCCTGACCCTCATAAGAGGGTTTCGTAGACCATAATATACGTGCCACTATCCGATGGAGCGTGGGCATTTGAATTGTCTGACCCTGAACCCTCAACCCTGGGCCCCAAAACCCCAAATCCTGAACCAAGGGCCCGAGGTCCAGTATCATCTATAGTCTCCAAGGGAATTAGTTTTATTCTTGTTCATAGAAACCCCAAGAGAATATTAAAGATGTTATGGTAGTATGGTACTAAGGGGGGGTAGTGATAGTCATAATCCTTGGGGCAGACCTTCGTTTCAGGTGCTGATGCCTTGCATCTTCGCCGTCCTCGTGACCGAGGTCTCCCGGCTTCAGGATTAGACTTTCCAGGAGCTTTGTAGAGGACTCTACAAATTCACAAGCTTCCAGGGCTCTGTGCTGTTTTTGGGGCTTGGGGCAGTTGGGCGTTGGGGATCTTAAGTGGGAACTAGTGGATCGAGGGTAGAGGGTTTAAGTACTTTCAGGTTTCGTGGGTCTGGAGCCAATAATTAGGTTTCGGATGCAGGGTTTAAGTTAACCTTAGTAGCTGAGTGGATACACTTTACACTTTTTGGGATAATATTACCCACTATAAAACTGAAAGTGTATACTTTTTGGGGCTCATGAACTCAGCAACTAAGAAACTCAGTTTGACTGAGGGCTCAAAGGAGAAGAATCCTTATCGGAACCCGTCGTTCCTCTAAGGGTTCCTTCAAAGGAACCCTTAAAGTGCAACCCTTGTAGGAGCCCTTAAAGGAGCCCATCAAGGAACGAACCCTTAAAGGAACTAATAGGGGTTCCCTTCAGGGCTCCTTTAAGGAAGCTAGGGTTCCTTTAAGGGAACCCGTAAAAGCAGGGCCGGTTCAAGGACTGCCGGCTTCGGGTGCAGGGTCTAAGGTTTAGGGTTTAGGGGTTTAGGGTTTTAGGGTTTAGGGTCAAAAGGTGTAGGGTTTGGGGTTTAGGGGTGCAGGGTTTAGGGTTTAGGGTTTTCGGTTTCGGGGTGTAGGGTTTAGAGTTTCGGGGTGTAGGGTTTACGGTAGAGTCTAGAGTCTAGGGTAGTATCAGAGCAGCTCTGCCCGTTGCTGGAAGACCCTTCTTCCTTCAGGTGGTGTGCTGCCAGGACGCCTTTCCTCAATTTCAGGCCGCCGTGGAATATGGGAGTTTCCGAAAATTACTTGTTTTGGGGTCCTTATAATAAGGATCCTACTATTTAGGGTACTATATTCGGGTCCCTTATTTTCGGAAACTCGCATAGAGCCTGTGGTTGTTTATGTGAGGCTAGAGAGTTTAGTTTTTCTAGGAGAAGGTTCAGCTGGCTTGTCGGGCTCATGATCGATATAGCCCATATGCTCCACCTTAAACCCTGAACCCTGAGCCCTGAACCTCTGATGTTCCGGTTTAGGGTTTAGGGTTTAGGTTCGAAGGGTTGTAGAGTTGAGATTGGGGATTCGGGCTGGTGATCCTGAAAGGCCCCCAAAAGGATTTCACGGGGGGTGTGTCGGGCAAGGGTTATGATTGGGGCTTTCTTTGAGGTTTTGGGTTTACGGCTGGGCAAACCCCTGCGGATTCCATTTCCGCCCATTGGAAAAGCTGCATATCATAAAGGATTCTGGATCCTGCCCATCCCTCTTCCCGGGAAACCCTGAACTGAGATCCTTAGCCCGAAATCCCAGGAAAAACGTGGAAGCCCTAGATCCTCTGTAGCCCTCATAAGACCTTCTGCAGATCCCTGAAAGGACCGTAAGCATTTCAACTCATCCCAAGACTGCGGGTCAAAGCCTGACAGGGCTTGTAGGAATCCCAAAATATAGTCGTCTCCTTGTTTAGGGTTTAGGGTTTAGGATTATGCGATAATCTACAACAAAACCCGAAATTCCAATAGTGAAACCCCGCAAATCTTCAGAAACCCGCAGCTCTCAAAGCTCTGCAAGGCTCTTGCCGGGCTGTTCCTCCTACTCGGGGGTCTGCAGGGGCTGGCAGTCGCTGATGTGCGGGGGGGCTCGGATGCGTTGTGTTTTTTTAGGGTTGGAGACCGCAGTCGTTTGGAGTTTCGGGTTCCAAAACCCTCCCTGTTCTTACCAATCATTAGGGTCCCTACATGAGCTTTGTTGTTTCAGTCGCTGAAGGGTCGAAGCTGTGCAAAACCCGAAGCTCTGTTCTCGGATGAGGCCTTGAATTCATTTCAGCTCTTCCAGCCTTGCGGCAGAGAGACTTTCACGGTAGTCCGAGATGCCCCCGAGGGCTTTCCGACCTCCAGGCATCAAGTTGCACGTGAGATGGGTTGGACCGTCCCGATCAGTCAATGAATTCCAGGTTGTGCTACACCATGGACCCTTCGAGGAAGTTACCCTGAATGCAAGGTGTAGATGCGGCAATGGGCCTTCGCTTGCAGTGGTCGTGTTGATGCTTTGTGTGTGTGTGTGCTGGGAGCTGTCTAAATGATGACAAAATCTATTCCCAGCTCGCTGACGGCCATTGGCCCTGAAGAGCCTTTTGTTCCGACACTTTGTCTGATCCGTGGCTTTGGTTTGATTGCTGCTGGAAGGGCTTGGAAGGTTGTTGACGGCAGCCAGATGATGACAAATTCTAATCCCAGCTCGCTGACGGCCATGTGCCTTGAAGAGACATATGTTCCGACACTTTGTCTGATGCCTGTTGTTCTCGTCCGTGAGGCGTCGAGAGCGCATCGTTGACGGATGCTGATGCTGGGATGAGACCACAATATGCTACACCTCTGAACATCAGGTGTAGAGGTCGAACGTCAACCGTAGTGGGCTGAGTGCGCAGCGGTCGTGTTGATGCTTTGTGCGCACTGGGAGCTGTCTCGATGATGACAAAATCTAATCCCAGCTCGCTGACGGCCATTGGCCTTGAAGAGCCTTTTGTTCCGACACTTTGTCTGATCCGTGGCTTTGGTTTGATTGCTGCTGGAAGGGCTTGGAAGGTTGTTGACGGCAGCCAGATGATGACAAATTCTAATCCCAGCTCGCNCTGCTGGAAGGGCTTGGAAGGTTGTTGACGGCAGCCAGATGATGACAAATTCTAATCCCAGCTCGCTGACGGCCATGTGCCTTGAAGAGACATATGTTCCGACACTTTGTCTGATGCCTATTGTTCTCGTCCGTGAGGCGTCGAGAGCACATCATCGACGGATGCTGATGCTGGGATGAGACCACAATATGCTACACCTCTTCTGAACACCAGGTGTAGAGGTCGAACGTCAAGAGTAGTGGGCTGAGTGCGCAGCGGTCGTGTTGATGCCTTGT
>BGNK01002889.1:42126-87748 GCA_003297005.1 Symbiodinium sp. clade A Y106
GGGGTTGTTGTTCCCCAAATCCACGAACAACAACCCCCCCCACCCCTCCCTATCGAAGGGGTCTCGAGAGCTGAGACCCTTCCCTAAGCTTTGAGTGTAGCCTGGCTTGTCCGTTTTAGAGACATCAGTTAAGGTACCTTCCTGAAAGGGTTCCTATGCATTCAAGGTCCGTATGTCTGTGTAGAGCGCGGTGTGGCACTCGGTGGGCAAAGCTTTTGCTCTCCCTGCCACTCAGACAGACGGTGCGCTGCTTGTATGCCGTCCTAGCCAAAAGCTCGAATAAGAGTCTGCAGATTCTTTCTTTGAGGAGCCTGCTAGCGAGCATGGACTTGGCTAAAGCCTACGACTTCGCCGAGCCGATGGCTGGCATCATCATGCTCCGTTGGCACAAGCGGCATACCTCCCACGGTTGCGAACGGTGTGCCATGATCCGGCCACAGTGGAAGGAAGTTGCAAGTGCCCTTGGCGACCAGCTCGATGCTGAGTGTTGCGGCAAGGAAGATATTCGCCTTTTCTGGTTGCCGTCTGCGGCTCGTTTTGCAGGTTGCCTTGCGCATTTCTGCACATTCTTTGCAATGTACTTTTGCTTTGTCTTCTGTTTCCACGGTCTGGAGTCCTATGGTCAATGGTGGACAAACCGAAGTGTCGCCTCTAAGCCGTAAACCTAATCCCAAACGCAAAACCCTAAACCCTACACCTCAAATCCCTAAACCCTAAAGCCCAACACCAAAACCCGCTCATGCGGAGAAAAAGCCATTGGATTTTAAAAAAAGACAAGACCCCAAACCCTGAACCCAAAACCAAAACGCCAAAACCCTGAACCCTAAACTTCAACCCCCTAAACCCTAAACCCTAAACCCCAAACCAAAACCCCAAAACCCTGAACTCTCACCGCGGACATCGGCCAGGGAAAAGGCTCCCATAAGGGAGCCGGTCCCCTTCGACCCGCTCCCCGGAGAGGCCGATGGTTTCTTTGTTCTTGATTATTGCTTTATCGAAGTTCATGGTGTTTCTCATAGGGACCCTTAGGGGGTTATACATCCTTAAATAAGTTTAAATAGGCTTTATTATCCTTGTTATAGGAATTAAGGCCCCCTACCCCCCTCCCCCCTACCCACCCAAGGGTCCCTATGAGTTTCTGTAACTAGGATATTTCAGTTTTGAAGGGCTTTGCCAGGCTTTCTAGTTTGCTTGTTTTGTGGGTTCGATCGGGGCTTTAGGGATTAGGTCTAGGGCTGTACGGCTTGGGAATCCGCGTTTACACGTTCTGTGGGAATATACGCCGGTTCTTTTCCGGTTCAATCAAGAAAGTTCACTAGTTCTATCCGTTATCTCCAGCAGTGGCCAACTATCCGAATGAATGGGAGTGGTGGGTGATTAATAGGGTTAGTTTTAAGATTCATCTTCATCTTCACTCTAATAATTTAAACCCGTGGGGCTTGTAAACAAATTGTTCCCTAAACCCTAAAACCCTAAACCCCTAAAACCCTAAAGCATTAAAACCCCTAAAACCCTAAACCCCGAAACCTAAACGGCCCTAAACCCCTAAAGCCCTAAACCCCTAAAGCCCTAAGCTTTTTATTGGGGTCCAGGGGCTCAGAACACTATGGGGCTCGATGGTTCTTGTAATGAGAACCGGGATTTACGGTAGAGGGCTTGGGGTTCGTGGCTGGGGCTACAGGGCCATCGTGCTTCTTTCTCGGGCCTTTCTGGGTTTAGGGTTAAGGTTTTAGGGTTTAAGGTTTAGGGTTTAGGGTTTAAGGTTTAGGGTTTAGGGCCGTTTTCAGGCTGTGTGGGATTAGCTGTGCGAGCTGTCGTAGGCAAGGTTGGGTAGAGGAAGTTCAGGGGTTACGGGAAGTTCATGGGTTCTGAGTTAGGAGGACCAGTTCGTGGGTTTCGAGTTAGGAGAACCCTCAACCCTAAAACCCTAAACCCTAAACCCCCCCCCCCCCCAAAAAAAAAACCCAAACCCTAAACCCCTTCGTGGCTAAACTCCTAAGCCCCTAAGCCTCAAACCCCTAAGCCCCGCAGCCGGCACCCTTGAACCCTGTACAGCCCTTATGGAACCTTGAAGGTAGTCCTTAAAGAAACCGTCGCAGAACCATCAAAAAAGCCCGTAAACGAAACCTCGATAGATCTCTGCAAGTTACTGGTGCTGAAGGAAGAGTGGTAGGAGTGCAAGGACTACGATTAGGGATTATATGGTGAGTGCTGCAAGAGATGATACAGGGACTACTATACGGGTCAAGCACCCGGAAGTTACCACATCGAGGCACCTCCGAAGCCATTGGATCCCACAACCCGCAATCGCCGTCACAGCGCACCCTGGCTGCCGTGGGAGTCGCTGCAGGTTTCGGGGTTTCGGGCTTTAAATTTAGGCTTTGGGTTCAGTATTTAGGGCTTTGGGCAAGAATTGCTACGGGGTTTAGTGGGTTTAAGAACGGCCTCACAGGGTTCTTCCGCGAGTTTTGGGGTTTTGCTTCGCAGGGGCTTTTGCGGGGTTTTAGGGTTTTGAAAACTTTGGATTTGGGTGGTGGTCGGTGTGTGGGGCATGAGCTCCGTTGGCTTGCCAATATCCGTTTTTCGCATGATCTTCGTGATCATAGTATAATGGGCCCCAAAACCCTATTGTACTTATTAAGTAAGGTCCCTATATTATGCTTACAGTTTCTTGTGCCAAGCGCTAGCATTGATTCGTAGTATCGGCAGCAGCGTTCGAACACACAGGAACATTGTCCTTCATAGTGGTCGTCAGGGGAAAAGCTTTGAAGCTGTCTGCCAAGGAGACGTCGGAGGCAACGCAGCTATCACAGCCGTCGCAGGGGTCGCAAGGCCACGTGGCTTTGACTGTGGGTGTTGGTGTTTTGTGGGATGGTTTATGTTGTTGCTGCTGCTGGTGCTGGCGCTGGCGCTGGCGGTGGCGGTGGCGGTGGCGGTGGCGGTGGCGGTGGCGGTGGCGGTGGTGGTGGTGGTGGTGTCGAGGTACATAAGGAGCAGACAGCCCAATGACCTTACCTGTGCGATCTCCTAGGTCCTTTTAACAGATACAGAACAGCCCTAGCTAACTTTCAGCCAGAATAGGCAGAGTCGCAGAGCTGCATTATCTGGTGCACCAGAGCTTGGACCCAGTCTGCAAACCCCTCTGCGTAGGGGCCGCTGCCGCCGAAGACTCGCATGCGGCCGACGAGGACGTGGCCCAGACCACTGGGGCTTCCTGTCTAGATCTGAAGCCCTGAATCACCCCCAACAAGTCTAGAAGAAAGGTATGACCTAGGGGTTTTGTCGTAGGAGGAGAAGATACCCTCAGCTGAAACCTAAGCCCAGCCTTGAACCCTGCGCCCAGAAATCCATCACGACCTCCCACGTCTCAACTCCACGAGGTTGAGCGGGTTTCAGGCTCACAGATTGAAGTTTTGTCTTGAAGGGGTGGCTGTTTGGTGTTCGAGGGGTTTTCTAGAGGTTTCCTCAGACGTTTACAGAGGATTTAATTTGGGTAGGAGGATGAGGGGCGAAAAGATCAGCATTGCGGAGGTCTGGGGACCGCGATTCTCTGATTCGGGTGTTTAAGTTTCGAAAGCCTCAAAGCCCTAAAGCAAAGCCCTACACAGACTTAAAACCCTGAAACCATAAAACCGTAGTTAAAGCCCTAAACCCTACAGCCCTACAGCCCTAAACCTTAAAACCCTAAACCCTAAACCTTAAACCCTAAACCCTCAAACCATTAAACCCTATAGCCTAAACCCTAAGCCCCAAGACCCCCTCTGGTCCTACAGCCGGAAACCACGCAGGCCCCCGAGGCCGCTGCCGGGGAGCCGATGGAAGAAATGCCGGAGGATTACAGCCCGGTGCCTACTAAGACTATGGTCTCCTTAGGAGTTGTTTGTTTTATTTTTGTTCATATAAAACCCCACGAGACCATAAGAAATATTGATTTTGTTGAGGTTCTAAGGGGGGTTATAGCCCAAGAAGAAGCGGGATCACACTAATACTGTGGCCTCGGACGTGCCGGTACTGCCTTAGTCGTCCGTCCTTTAGGAAACGCTGCCCTGAGCCATGGCTCGTCCCTGTAGTGTCCACCATCCGCGCCGACATCATCTCTGTATGTGTTTCTCTCAAGCTGCCAATGTGCCTCTTGAGTGTGCTCATTCCCACTTCTTTTGTCTAGTGGAAACACCGCGCTGCCCGACTGAAATGCTGGGAGCCAGTCTTCCGTGGAGACTGAAACCCAATCCCCAAGTTGGAAACCCCAAACCCTTTAACTCCCTCAGCCCCTGAAGCACTAAAGCCTAACAGCCCAAAACTCCAACTTAAACCCCGGCATCCCGGAATCCTGAAGCTGCAAGGCTGCAAGTCCTGAACCCCCGAGCCTTAAACCCAAATAATCAGGCAGTGCCCTTCTGGAAAAGCTCATGGTGGCTCGCCCGGAGGAGGATGCACCAGGTGGGCTCCAGGAAAGCTCGGGTTCTCGTGTTACCTCGTAGATGGGCAAAGGGTTTAGGGATGTTTACAGCTTGTCGGGTTTATGGGGTTTCGAGGGTTTGTAGCGTTTATAACCTTTGCAGGGTTCATATTGTTGATGGGGGTTTATAGGGCTTATACTGTTCATAGGGTTCATAGGATTTGCATTATCTACTGCTATATAAGGTTTATAGTATAGGACCTAGTGTTTAGAGGGTTTGGGGTTTGGGGTCTCAGTGCATCAAGTGTGGTTTTGACAGTTGTGCAGAACGTCTTGCGGAAACGCTTTTTTTCAGGCGTTCTACTTTCCGGAAAGCCTAAGCCTAAACCCTAAACCCTAAATAAACCCTAAACCCTAAACTAAACCCTAGATTCAAGAGGCCGCATATCCTCAGCTAGCATTCCAACCTCTCAGTCTCTGAACCCAAACCCAAGTCCCTCAACCCTACTCCCTCAGTCCTAGACTGTCAACTTCACACCCTAAATCCTAAACCCTAGATCCTAAGCCCTAAACCTTAAACCCTAAACCTTAAACCCTAAACCCTAAAACTTCACACTCCCCGTTAAGTGCGAGGTGACGGCGAGGGTGGGAGCGGCGCCAGGGCTTCGAGAGAGACTGCGACAGAGGTTCGGCCGAGTGGTTTGCTGTTCTTTCCTGGCAAGGGCCTTAAAGGCACCTGGGGCGCTATAATACGGTTCCCTTTAAGGGAATTCTAGGGTTCCATAATTGGGTCCCCTTTAAGGGTACTATAGGGTTCTATAAAATCATGATTGGGGAAGGGGTTGTAGGTTATGTCATACCATAACAGTACAGCGACTATAAAGGAATTTGTCTCAACCTCGAAGAAAAGCTTGGGCCCAAATGCCACAGGACATGCACAAGAGCTTAGGATCCCGCCCATCAAGCCCTACACCCTTAACCATACAGCCCCCCAAACCCTAAACCCTACGCCCTACATCGTAGATCCTACATCCTAAACCCTGCATCCCCCTAAACACCCCAAACCCTACATCCTACCAAAGTACTCTCAGAGTCCCGAAGTTTAACGAGCCATGTCCCGACTCTGGGCGCTGCTTTGCGCGCGGGCTGCTTGGGCCGGGCCAAGGTGGATTTGGGGACTTGGTTCCTTGTAAGGGTTGGTTTGAGGGTTTCTTCGAGGGTTCGTTTAAGAGTTCCTGTTAGGGTTCCTTTAAGAGTTCCGTTTAGGGGGGTTCCTGTAAAGGGTTGCTTGGAGGGTTCCTATGCAAGAATATGTATAAGGGCGCTAGAAGGGGTCTGTGATTTTTGAGAGGTTTGTGTCTAGTGTTCAAGAGGGTCATGAAGAGGGTTTAGGGTTCAGGGCTCGCAAGGGTCCTCAACCTTCAAGGACTCTGGGTTAAGGGGTTCAACATGGCTTTCATGATTCAGGGCTCGACAGGGTTTGGTTAGATTCAAAAGCACTTGGATTTCAACAGGCCTGAGGGTTGCAGGGGTTTGGAGTTTAGGTTTCAATCGGGTTCAGGGTTTAGTGCTCGGAAGGCGATGGGATGATTCTTGGTTTCTGAGTGGGGCTCGAGTTACATCGAGTTGGATTTTCTGGGTTGAGACCAATGGAAGTTGTTTCGTTTCGCAGTTTCATGGTGCTTGGTGACGGTCCTCGGAAGCGCAGGGTCAAACGGGTCTACGAGTTTAGGCTAAGGGTTTAGGGTTCAGCGTTTATGGGGTGCCTCTTTCCTCCATGCAAGGGGGCGGAAGTATGCTCCGTCACTTCTGCTTGGCAGTGCATCGGCGTAACTTCCGAGGAATTTACGTGACAGCATAGACAAGCAACGAGTCGTCATCAAACAAGCAGATAGAAGACTGGGTGCATGCTGGCCTTGTGTCTGTGCATGTGGTTTACTATAAGGGCCTTAATAATTGTGGGTCCTTATTATATGTATAGTATTATGGACCCCAAAACCCTATTCTTATTATTAAGGCCCCTATGTTATCGTTGCCTTCGGTATGACTCGGTGAGTTTTCTGCTCATGGGGACTTGATCGCTCAAACGATCCTTGCGTCGCACGGCAGTTTCTGAGACAACGGACAGCGTAGACCACGAATGAGCTGTCTGTTTGTTCTTTTTGATCCGTGAAAAGGCACAGGTATTAGAATAGTGATGTGAACAGCCACAAAGGCCGTGGTTGCGCGTGTGTGCATACAATTGTAGAGAGTTTATGTATCACCCAGACGCTTTATTGGGCAGTACCGGAGTTAACAACAGAACCTTGCTTCCTCAAGAGACCTTTTCTTGCACACTGTGCCAGTTTCTTGGCGGTTGGTGACTGGGGCGGTCGCGACGACGATCACCCGACAACTTCTGGGCAGGTGGGAACGTTTACAGGACTTTTTTAATGGGGCTTGATGCAAGAGGACTGAATACAAACGGTGAACAGCATGAGGGCCAAATTGTAGAGTTTAACGCATACTATTGTGGACCCTTTTACACTGCCTTGGCCTGATAAAACCCGAAGCCTGAAGAATCCAGAACTCCTTCAGGTGGAAGCTTCGGCCGGCATGGCCCGGGTGGCGCAGGAGATCGGCGCCGAGATGGTCCTTCTGCCTCTCCAGCTCAAGATGAATATTGGGCGGGTAGGGTTGAGGGTTTAGGAATTCAGGGTTAAGGGGAGTCGGAATATTACCTATAATATGATTCCTGAGGATTCGCTAATGATTGCTAATACTTTGTATTCTAATATAGCTGAAGGCCCCATTCTGAGGATTAAGGACCCTATATGCCCAAAAACATCATAGTTCGATGATGTGGTGTTCCATGCCAGAGCAAAGCGTGGCCGGTTTGCTGGTTAAGACTCTTTCAGAGAGCCCGAGCCACTCAAGCTCTTCATCAAAGTCTTAGGCCGTAGACCTTAAAGCCTTAACCTGCTGTTAATAGAAAACCCTCCGCAAAACCTCGAAAGCCCTAAACCCTAAACCCCTAAGCCCTTAAACCCTTAAGCGCTAAACCCCTAGACGCTAAACCCTAAACCCTGGGCTCGCGGTTCCGTGCGTCGTTCCGTGCTGGGACCGAGGCTTGGGGACAACTTCTACGAACACGGCGTGCAGACCGAGCACTCGCCACGTTTTCATGCTCCTTGGCTTCTTGAGTTTCACGGTTTCGGTTTGGGGCTTGTGGTTTGAAAGCTTGGTAAGGCTAGGGATTTCGGGCTTAGTCATGAGGGGGCCTCGCCAACTAGCAGCAACCTTTCGATGATCTGTATCTAACCCTCGCAAGTATTTGGGTCGTCATCTTCTTTCACCGTTCTTGCAACTCTAAACCCTAAACTAAACCCCTCAACCCCTAAACCCTAAACCCTGAGATGGCGACTCCTCCCCCCGACAGCCCGAAACCCACAGCCCTGGCTCCGAACCAGAAGTCTGAAGCCCTGCATGCTGAACCCCTAAACCCTAAACCCTAAACCCTTTAAAAAAGAACCCTGAAGTCCCTCTTGGCTCTGTTGCCGGGTTTAGTAGGGTCTTGGGCTCCTTTATGGTATACTTATAGTAATAAGGAACCTAAGGAATAGTATAGGTAATTATTTGGGAGTTTCCGAAAATAGGGGACCCTAAGATAGTACCCTAAAGTCCCTGTTGGTTCTGCTGCCGGGTTTAGGGTTTAGGGCTCATCTAGGGTTTCCGAAAAGAGGGGAGCCTTTTCAAGGTTCCTTTGAGGGATCTATAAGGGTTCTATGCAGGGTTTAGGGTTTAGGGTTGGGAGTTTCCGAAAATAGGGGACCCTAAGATAGTACCCTAAAGAGTAGGATCCTTCTTATAAGGACCCCAAATTAAGGTACCCCTGGTTATAGGTGTCGGAATATTTCGAAACACCATTTCCTTGCAATCACTCCCTACTGGCAACTGATGCATCAACTACCCAAACACATTGTTCTAAGTACTACGGCCTAGACCCTAAATCCCAAAACCCCTAAACCCCTAAACCCCTAAACCCTCAACCCAAGACCCCTAAACCCCTGAGCCCTAAACCCCTAAACCCCTAAACCCCGAAACCCCTAAACCCCTAAACCCTCAACCCAAGACCCCTAAACCCCTGAGCCCTAAGACCCTAGACCGTCTCTGTTCCGCCGGTTCAGGAAACTTTCGAGGATGTTTACTGCCGCGATCTGCCGGAGCTTCCCTTCTGGGTGGTGGCAGGTCTTGGAGCTCCGGAGAGCCGGCTTTTTGGGGGGTTTAAGGGGGGGGGTTTGGGGGTTTCAGGGCGGGTTTTAAGGGGGTTTAGGGGCTGCAGGGGTTTAGGGTTCAGGGTTTGGGGTTTAGGGGGTTTAGGGTTGAGGGTTTAGTGTATGCAAAGTTAAGGTCTTTTGGGTTGAGCCTGGAGCTCAGAGTGTAGGCTTTGAGGTTCGAGATTTGGGATGTTCTGAGCCCTGAGGGTCTAGGATGGCTTTGGCATTATAATATACTATAGTCGACTAGAATAATATTCGAGTTACTATAATGTACTTTAGGTTTTGGAGTTTGGGCCTTTTCTGTTTCCGACTCAGAATCCCGAGCATTCTTTGAGGCGAGCGTTGCGGCATTTTGCGCCTTTAGGTTTAGCTTTGCTTTACATGTGTGAAGATCGTAAACATGTCCAATAAGAAAATGCGGGACTAGACAGTATATATATATATATATCATATAATATATATATATATATATCTTGACATACATGGGCTTTCGTGACCTGAATCTCGAGCATTATGGTCAACCGGTGCAGTGATGGGTGTTCCAGTCTGACTCCTATATTCACCTGGTTCTGGTGGAAGATGCCCGGGAACCTCGTTCTGGATTAGTTGAGGTCCCTATACCCGCCCTTCATCTCTGGAGATGTACGGGTATGAGTTACCTGGACTGTAGCCCAGAAAGCTCTCTAACCTTGAACCTAAATCCTGATAGGCAATCATGACCACCGCGGCAACGTCACAGCGCAGCTGGCATACTCGCACGACTCCAAGCGCTGGAACTACCCCTCGCCGTACTACAACCTGACCTATGAGTGGAAGGCCTTTATTGGTGTAGGGTTTAGGGAGTTGAAGCCAAAACCGTGGTTTTGAAGCCTCAAGACTAAACGCATCTAATCTTGGGCTTCCATCCCTAAACCCTGAACCCTGCAAATCAAGGGGTCTCCGCTCTGTCCTCGAATGTCATAAATAGTAGTGTTACTTCGCAGGATTCCTGATTACAAGTATGCAGGAATATACACCAAAGCCCTTTTCGAATCATCGGGGCCTCTACATTAGGGTAGAGGTTTGGGGTTTCCGGCGCTTGGGTTCTCAAGGTTTTCGGGTTCGCCTAACTAGGGATGCTAAGACCTGCTAAGAGGGATCCCATCATTGTGGCCCTTCAGGAATAGGGTTTGGAACGCTTCGATCCCTTCGGGCTCTTTCATCCACTTTAGAGGTCTGCATCGTTCCAGTAGGGCCGGGGCGGGGAGTCGTTGCTGATATATTAAAAGGTTTAACATCTGAAAACCCCACAAAAAGCTTAAAACTTCTCGCCTTGTCAAAAAATCGCACCCTTAAATCCTATACCGGACCGTGCACCTTGGACGCTTTATCAATTATCTTAGGCACCAGAACCGCACAGAACGGCTTGAAGCCCACTCTGGGCTTAGGTGGCACTTTGGGGTTTTATGGTCCAGCCCGAAACCGTATAGCACCCTTATAGAATCCTTAGAATCCTTGTCAGACTTCTTACGGGGCCCCATAGAACCCAGAATTCGTGCAGGCAGGCGAGGGTGCGATGAAGACCCTGGAGTTGCTCATGGTGGACACGGTGCTCTTAGCAGGTCGGGTTTCGGGGTTTTGCCTGGGTTTTCGGGTTTTGGATTCTTCAGGGTCCCGGGAGGGGGGGGGTTCAGGTGTTTAGGGAATTTGAAGAGATTTGGGCTTTGGGGTTTACGGGTTGCCGGAGATATGGAGTTTAGACTGCCTGCCTCCCCACAAGCAGGGAAAACATTCTTTGGACTGAGGGCCAGGATGATCTGGATCATGTTTGCACAAAACAAGTACAGCGAGGATTAGGCTCATGATGATGAAGAAGAAGATGATGAGTACGAAGAAGAACATGATGAACATGACGGTGCTAGTCAGAGTCTGGAGGACGAAGGAGAGCCTCAGGCCATCGTAGCAGCTGGGAGAAGGGAAGGATAGAGATGGGTCGAGGATCAGGGTCAGCAAGAATGATAAAGGACGAAGCTGGTGGCATGATGCCATTTCGACAGCAAGACCAGTAAAGAAGACTTTTCATACAGCAGCAGCAGCAGCAGCTTGATCATCCCACTTGACCAGGGCCGAGCGATGACAGCTGCTTGGGTTGTGATCTTCCCGGACCACCGAGTGCGGCGCACGCAGTGGCGTGGCGGGCTTTGGGTTTAGGGTTTAGGGTTTGAGCTTTGTGGTGAAGGGTCAAGGTTTTCACTGGTGCAGGGTGTAGGGTGTGAGGTTGTTTAGCGGGTTAAGGTTTGGAGTTGAGCGTTTGCAATGTTTCGGGGGTGAAGTCTCATTGACGGGTTTGCCCGGAATGTCAACCTCCAAATGGGTTTGATTCGTTTGATGATAAGGGATGAAGGCTTGGGTGGTCGGAAGCCACCCAAATCCTTATGCAGGCGTCGTTTAGTGTTTATATACAGGGTGTTGGATGTATGTTCAATCTGAAGGCTTTGGGTTCTTCGACCAGTGCCCTCAACCCTTCCCAAAATCATACAGCCTCACCCAGGACTCACAGTGGCAGTGGCTGGCGGAGAAGCTGACTCTGGGCTGCAGTGCAACGGCATAGTTGTGTGCGCTGTGCCTACTAGAACAAAGCTTCTGCGACGATGAGGACGACGACCACAAATCCTGCTGCTACACTGCCACCCCAGCTGCTGTAATTAGAAGAGCTAGCAGTTGTTGGTGGGCTTAGAGTGTAGGGCGCAAAGAGGGTTTGCAAGGATATGGAGGGTTCAGGGTCTAGTGTCTAGATGCTTTCGGCTAAACGCATGAGCAGGATTGTGAAATCCCTAGACGATATCACCAAAACAGCCGGCCCCATCTGCAGAGCGTGAAGAGTAGGGAGCAGTCTCGTAATTCAAGTTTTGATGGACTCTAAACTCCAAATCCCAACCTCCACCATGCTGTTTTTTGTGGGGTGGGGGGGTGTCCTACCAGGAAACCAGGCCCCCATAATCCAGGGCACGAGGAGCAGGGCTGTCACACCACAAGGGTTAGTACGGGGGGTACCAAAATGCTACTATAAGGGTTCTATTCTATAGCACATAAGGGTTTTCTGTAAAGGACCAAAAGGATTCAACCCGAGGCCGAAACATTCGGATCCATACCGCAGAAACGCCCCCAAGCCCGCTTGACCTGAAGCCCCTAAACCCTAAACCCCTAAACCCCTAAACCGTTAACCCTAAACTGCGAAGTTCGAGGAACTCCAGCAAGGCAGACTTCCTCTGGGTTGCCGGCCACTATCCCATCTACAGCGCAGGCCTGGAGTTCGAGATTCTGGTAGGGTTTGGCACAGTATTCCTTCGAGTCTCCCTTTTTTTGAGGCCTAAGAAGTGGCCCTTATAAAGGGGTCTATAAAGGGTTACTATAAGGGTACTATAGTATAGGGGCCATAATAATTAGAATAGGGTTTGGGGGTATATTATAAAGGCCCCTATAGTAGCACGTAATTCAACATTAACCATAAACCGACGAAGCGAAGGAGTCACCATAATTGCCAACTTTGAGGTGCAAGGCAGCGCCACCATTTTTGGAGCGTTCCTACCTGAGGTTTGTCGGAGTATGTGAGTCTAGGAAAGTCGAAGCTCAAGGTGCAGGGTTTTAGATTTTGCATTTCTCGGCTTGTTGTTTCAGGGTTTGCGATAGAAGGCTAATCGCGGAGGGTCCGTCTTCGGGGCTTTAGGGTGAAAGTGTCGTCGTGATTCGAACCAGTCTTTGGGGGGTTAGTAGGTTTCTCTGGAGCTGAGAATATCTCATCACAGAGCCTCTGCGCCCAGCTTCCTCACCTCAGTCCCCCCAAACCCTAAGCTTCAAAACCCTGAATCCGAAGGCCGGACGCGGTGGACTCTAAACCCTACACCCTAAACCCGAAACCCTTAACCCTAAACCCATCCTTCAAAGTTCCTACCGACCGCCTCACACCGAAGCTTGTGGAAAATGCTCGCCAAAGAACACGGAGGCTCCGACGGCACCACCCGTGTGCTCGTGGAGAAGCTCCTTCCGCTGCTCCGTACGCACGGCCGCCCTGCCTGGTGAGGATGAGGGTTTAGGGTTTAGGGTTTAGGGTTTAGGGTTTGATGATGACGATGACGATGACGATGATGATGATGATGATGAGGGGGCTGCTCAGGGTTGTCTAGAAGCCAGTTTTCCAGCTTTGAACTGAGGTTGTGGAGGTTAGGCACGGCTAGGCTTGAAAGGAAACACATATTTTTGCAGCAAAAGCAGGCAGATCCTCTAGCTGTCTTTGACGATGAGATTCAGGGCCCTTGCAAAATCCAAAGCCAGACCCTGAGGCTCTTGACTTGGCTTCGCCAGCTTGTCTTCCCAGAGACTCCAATGCCCCTAAATCAAGGATTATACCCTAACTCTTAGTAGGGTTCCTATCATAATTCTTGGTAGGGCCCCAACTGAATTGGGGGGCTTTAGAGGTTTTTTTCCTAAGGCGCCCACTATCTGAGTGGCCACGACCACATGCTGGAGCACATCGTGACGAACGGGGTTGTGGCATGCCTGAGACAAGTCTACGGGTTTAGGGCAGTTTAGGGTTTTGGATTTGGGGTTGCCTAGAGAACCCAAGCTGTTTCTGGCTTGTTGCTGCTATCCCACAACCCTCTCCTCTAAGACCCTTAAACCCGAAACCACAAGGAGATGTTCGTTTCTGGCATGGGTCGGGAATGCTGCTATGGAACGCAGATGATCCACACCGTTCCGGAAGGCTGGGTCGGCGGGGCAGGCAGGTAGGTTTTAGTAAGGTATTGACAGGTTTTTGGCAGAGTGTTCGTTTGTTTCGGGCCTTTTCATTTGGGGGGCGGGGGGGATTAGGATTGTTTATTTCAACAGGGCGTAGGATTCCAGGTCTAGGGGGGGGGGTTGGGACGAAAGAACCCGGAATGAACCTCAAACCTCCATGCCCCCAGAACCTCAGAGCCCGAAACGTCTGAACTCTGAACCCTGAACCCCTCCTAAACCCCAAACCTCGAAGACTGCCTTGGACTGGGTTCTTGTCAAACCATATTATTTACTATAGATCCTTCTTATGGCAACTTAAATTAAATGCATTAACACACCCTAATATACCCCAAAACACCCACTATTAAGAGCCATAAGGCCTCAAAAGAAAGGGCCCTTGGGGGTTTAGATCCCTTGAATTAAATCCCTCAACAAGAACCCGGTGGATGCCTTGAGCCCTCCGCAGGTGCCATCCGTTATCTCATCTCTGGGCACCACGGGAAGGGACCCGGGATCGGCCCAAAGCCGTCGCTTCGCGGAGATTTTAGGGTTTCTCTTTGGCTTGTTCGGGGTTTTAGGGTTCGGGTATATAGGGTTTGGGGGTTTAGGGTTTGGGGATTTAGGGTTTGGGGGTGTAGGGTTTGGGGGTTTAGGGTTTTGGGGATTCAGAGTTTGGGGGTTTAGGGTTTGGTTGGGGTTTGTGAAGGTGTAGGCTGGAATTCAATTAGGGTTTCGGGCTTCGGGGCCGGGGTAGGGGGAGTTTTCGAGTTCAGGGCTGTAGATGAGTGTGGCGTGCTACCCTAAACCCTAAACCCTCAACCCTAAACCTTAAACCCTAAACCCTCAACCCTAAACCCTAAACCAGGGAGAGATTTAGAGGGCTTCGAGGCTTCTGGAGTTTAGGGTTTCAAGGGCAAGACGTCGCCCTTGGAGGTAGGCGGGTTGCTTGGGGCGTTGAGGGTTTCGGGGGTTCAGGGCTTCTTTCGAGTTAATGGCTCAGTCCCAGATCTTTCAGAAATCCTAAACTAAGGGATATGCCTTAAATCATATTAGGGATCCTGTTTGGCTTTAAGATATAACCGTTTATGATTCGTAGATCTGGTGTACCGGAAGTTCAGCAGACATAGAACGGGAGGTCGCCGACTGTAAAGACGGGTTTCATGGCGGGGGTTCCGGAACGTTCTCCGGGTGCCTCGAAAAGCGCTTGACCTAGGGAGCCATGAACCGGGCATGAGTAGCCTACAGTAGAAGCCAAAAAGTTGGAAACCCCATAGCCTCAATCCCCAAGAGCAATGTATAGGGAATCCCAGCACTATTTGGCCTTAATCCGGTTTCCAACTTTATGGGGTTTTTCTGTAAGAGGCAGTTGCAGGAAGGCTTTGGGTTGAACAGAACAGGAGCCTGTTAAGGAAGGATTCGGTGCACGGCGGCTTCGCCTCCTTCCGCTTCGAAGATGACGCAGTGGAGGCGATCGCAGCCCTGGGCCCATAATAATTTGGAGTAGGGTTTAGGGTTTAGGGTTTAGGGTTTTGGGTTTTGGCTAAAAAAGGGGGGCCTTAATAATCGGACTAGGGTTTAGGCTTTGAACAAAAGGGGCCTGAATAATTGGAACAGGGTGTTTGGGGGTATAGTATACTATAGTTGTGGTAGGAGCCCTAAGGGGTAGTATTGGTAATTGCTTAAGCTTCTGTCTTGCTTCTATTCTTCAATATCCAGGAATTCATAGAGCTTCGCAGTCTTCTACAGACGAGCGCCACCCCTCAAAACCCTAGTCCAACCCTTCAGGCGTCTGTGTTGCCCTCCCAGGGTCGAGCATCAAGCCCCTGAGCCCTAAACCTCTAGACCCTGAAACCCTGAACCTTGAAACCCTAAACCTTGAAGACTTCGACCCCTAAACCGTGAAGCCCTAAACCTTGAATGAAATCACAACCTCGAAGCCCTGAACCTCAAACTGCCCCCAAGAGCCCCAAAGCCCAAAGCCCCTAGTATAAGGGGCTTGAATAGTGACCTATACTATTTTGTGGGGGGTTCCTTACTATAGTTATAGTATAACATACCCCAAAACCGTGTTCTATATAATTATCAAGGCCCCTACATGATGCCCCTGGGCTCATGGAGGTGAGCTTCCACGACCAGAAGGGCGACCAGCTCTACAGCGCAAAGGTTCCTGCCCGCTCCCTGTCGCCCAGGGAGATCGTTGTGTGAGGCACGGGGCTGGGGCAGAGGGCGGAGGGGGCGTTTGGGATTTAGGCTTTCGAGTTTTGGGGTTTGGGGGTTCGGCACAAGCCGCTTGCGCTTGAAGTCGTGAGTTCTTAATCCGAGCGCCCCGTGGCTCGAACTCGAGGAGGCCCCCCAAAGCCACGAAAACGCCATATCTGTGAGTTCATGTTGAGGGTTTTAAAGCGGTTTCGGGTTCAGGTGCTTATGCCGATAGGCTTTTAGGTTTGTAAGGACAGAAGTAAACATACTCAGGTAAGCTGGTAATAATAGGTGAGCCGGAGGAGTAGTGGTGATAAGTAAACCACAGCTCGTACGAACAATACATCGCCCGAGTGCGAATTTATTCTCGCGAAGTTAGGCCCACAACCTAGCTAAACCCTAACCCTGCCAGACCCCAAATCCGAAACCCTAAACCCCAAACCCCGCAACAGAAGTCCTAAACTCTAAAAGTTAAGCCCTAAACCCCTAAACCCTGAAACCTAAGCCCTAAACCCTAAGCCCTAAATCTAGACTAAACCCTAAAAGCATGCTCTGCCTCGCTTAGTAGGAGGTCGGTCGTTCCGGCAGCCTGGGGACAGGAGGAAGGCCAGCGAGGGTTTCGGGGTTTCGGGGTTTTAGGGTTTTAGGGTGTGGGGTTTGAGGGTTTTTAGGGCTTTTTGGGTTTTGGGTGTATAATTTTAGGGTTTCAGGGTTTGGGGGACTGTCATAGAAGCCTGACGAGTTCCTGAGGATTACTTACTATAAACTGTCCCATAGTATAGTATGCTCCAGCGGCCCTATTCTAATCGCTGAAACCCTTAAACTATGCCCTCAGAGTTCAAGCTCTAAGGATAGGAGGTTTGTTTTGTAGCTTATTTTCAGCATCTAACGGAATTGGGGCTTTAAGTCTCGAGCCCTGCCTCAGGGTCGAAGCTTTCGGGAGCTCGGCTCTTCAGGGCCTTGGGGCTCTGGTAGTAATCGTCGTCGCAGTCGCAGTCGCAGTCGCAGTCGTAGTCATAGTAGTGTCAGTGGTAGTGGCATTGGTAACTGGTAGTGGTAGTATAGTGGTCGTGGTGGTGCTGCTGCTGCTGCGGGTCGTGGTGGCGGTGGTAGTGGTGGTAGTAGGGTTCTAGGGTTTCAACACTGGCCGTGTTCTGCCCAGGCTGATGCGATGGGGATGCCGTTTGTCGTTCAAGCTGTATGGCAATGGTTCAGAGTTAAGAGGTCAGGTTTAGGCAAAAGTTGGATTATAAGTCCCCTAATATGGGTTTTAATTATGGTTACCTTACTTGTAACCCGACTTATAACTACCCATGAACCTCCAAGTAGAGCTTAGCGTTTTCGAGACGCTCGTCTTGGGCTCCAAGCCCCGACCGCATACCCAGCACCCCGAAACTCCCTGAGCTCTGAAGCCGAGACCCGGGGCCCAGATTGCCAAACCCTCCTTTTGAAAGGAACGTAGACATATGGGAGTTACCGAAAACAAGGGACCCTAAAAAAAACCCTAAATGGTAGGATCCTTGTTATAAGGACCCAAAAATAAGGTACCCCCTATTTTCGGAAACTCCCATAAAGGTCAGTCATATCATCCTGAGACGCCAAGACGAATTGAGGGCTATTCAGCTTAGTCCAAATGGCGGGTTTGATAGCAGGACTATGAACCCTCCCCTGCAGCCCTGTATCCTTGACCTACGCCCTACATCCCTGTGGAGCATTGGAAATCCGTAAGACCCACCTAACCAAGGCCCTAAACCCCCAGAGTTTCAGCCTGGCATATACCCCAAAGTACTCTTGTCAACAGGCGTTTTGTTACAGCACCTTTAACGTCCTGTAAAGGTCTAACTGTCGAACTCACCCCTTAAGACCGTGTTCCCAACCTAGAGCCCCTAGCCCCCAGACTCACACTCCAAGTCTCATTCTTGCGCACACAAGTCGCGGAGGCCGCTCGGCCGCCTGTGCAGAGCTTCCGAGCCATGGGTTGCTGGGACCAACTTAGAGGTGGACCCTGAATCTCAGTGCATAGGTTTTTTAAAAAACATAGGTTTTAGGTTTTTTAAAAGACCCTGAATCTCAGAAGCCCAAATCCCAAGCCCATCCAAAAACCAAAGCCCCAAAACGTAAACCCTAAAACCTCTAAACCCCTAAATCCCAGGCCAGAAAAAGTCCTTAACCCCCAAAGGCCGTAAAGCCCTGCACCCTAAAGTCCGGGCACTGAAACGTCACGCTTCTGGACTTACGCAAGACCCCTACGGCTCAGGATCGATTTCAGGAGCTCCCGCTCAAGGTGTGTTTATTGTTAGAAGCATAAAAATGATCATGGCAGTAGTCATGCTGTTAGTATTCATGATAATACAGTTCCTGCGGTTTCGGGTTTAGAGATTTTGAGGTTCAGGGCTTCAGGGTTAACGGTTTGGGGTTACAAATTTTAGTATCTGGCGCTTCGAGGTGCAAGGTTGACCCACACCCTAAACCCAATCCTGGCAGCCCTCGGCGTTCAGACAGCCGTGCCCCCAACAGTGGGGTTTAGGGTTGAACGACTCTCTTCCCGCTAAGCGGGATTCTCGGCCACGCGCTTGGCGAAACGGCTTCGGAGAAAAAAGGCCATGTATTACAGTTGGCCTAAATGAAATAAGAGTATCCCAGGCTTTCACCAAGTTCCTTGCACTCGTCTTTCAGCAGGGACCATTGTGACCGCTTTGCCCGGGGTTCCTTGACAGACTTTTACCATAATTCATCCCAGAGCCCTATTCTAGCTGTGAATTTCTGCGCCCTCCACACAACTGGCTCAAAGAGGTTTTTTGAAAGCTCCCCTTTGTCCACCCCTTAAAGTCCCTTTAAAGCTCCTCTTGAAGCTTCCCTTGAGCTCCTCTTCAGGGCCTGAGACCCAGAGACTCCAATATCCCTTAATGAGGGAATATCCCGTAAATTATAGTAGGATCCTTACTATGATTTTAAGGCATATTCCTTAATTGAGGGATATTGGAGTCTCTGGGGACTAAGGCCCCCATAATGTTAGCCAGTTGCGTGGAGGGCGCAGAAGAGTCGAGAGGCGCCTTGGAGCTACTATTTTGAGCAGATACTATACTATATTATACTATACTATACTATACCATACTCTACTATACCATAGTCTATACCATAGTCTACTATACTAAGTGAGCCATGTCTTGGGGTCACAGAGGCTTGCTTGCTCGTATTTTTGCGGATCCTCCAATCCTAAGCCCAAAATCCTAAACCAAACGGCCTGTGCCTCCAAGTATTCCGAATGAGATCGCTTTTTTTCTGTCTTTCGTCGTTGGCGGAGCGATGCACTGGCCCACAGGATCATCAGATCGGCTTTGCAGAAATCGAACACAGAGGCTTGAATGATTTCAATCACAATTCCTTACGGGTCCTTTCGTATGAGTATAGTATTAGAGTGGACAAGCCCCCATGTTTTGCTTCCTACGCGCGGACAACTTGTGTGGCATGTTGGACCATTGAAGACAGCAAATGACAGCAAGTAATGCAATGCAGGGGTCTCACGGTCCGTACATAAGTGACCTTGCACCTTGTGCACAAGTTTTGTGAGCAATCTGCAACTGGGTAGTTCTCTAAATTAGGGTTCCATTAGGGGTCCTTTTATCAGGGTGCCGTACTCCGTACTCTTTTGGGACCTCAACAGGGACCCCACCTTGGAGAACTACCCAAAACTCTTTTGATTGCTGAAGCTTCATGCCGCGCAGGTGCCGAAGCCGGACTTTAGTCTTCAGAAGCAGGCGGGACCCGTCATGTTTGCATGTTCTGCAGGAGGGATTTGGGGATAATGCAGTATGCTATAGTATAGTATAGTACAGTATAGTAGAGTGTAGTATAGTAGAGTGTAGTGATGTTCGGGCCTTTGGCGTATCCGTTTGAGGTTTTTGGACGCTGGGGTTGTGGAAAGAAAGTAGGGCATGGGTATGGGAATGGTGTTCGGTTGCTGTCTTCGTCTTGTAGGCGACTGCAAACACGTATCACGAGACGAGCGATTTCGCAGACAACATGCAAACACATAGAGTATCCGACGTCCGGCGCGGAAGGCGGAGCCGTACCGCTTGAATCCTAGACTCTGCACCCCAAATGGTTTTTGAACGAGCTTACGCCTAACACCTACAAGGACCAGGTTCGAGTGGTTTGGCCGCCGTCCACGGTGTGGAGTGGCATAAAGGAAAAGCCTTCCACAACCAGGCCTTAAGAGCTCATGGTACCATGCGCTCCTCGCAACACTTTCGCTAATGTAGGGGCGAACTCTATACCCTAAACCGAGGATCCGCAACCCCTAAATCCTGCGCCTAGGATGCCCTTGGACACCTTCCGTGTATGGGTTCAGGCCACTAACCCTCGTATCGGAGGCAGCGGAAGCGACATGGAGTTATGATGTGTGCTGTAAATACTTACAAAATGACGAGTAGCAGCAACAGTTATCATGGAATAGCCACTAATAATGCTAGTAAGTGCAACCGAATGATGATAACGTTAAGGAAAGGAAATATCAGTAACAAAAGTAATAATAATAGTACTAGCAGTAGTGACAGCAATAACAGTCATAACAGTCATACCAGTCATACCAGTAATAGCAGTAACAACAAAAGTAACAATAATAACAGTAATAGCGTACAGTCACAATATGAATGCAATAACAATAAGAGTAACAATAACAGTGAACACAGTGACAACAACCGTGCTTGTTCGCACTAGTAATGGCAAGACCATAGTTATGTATACATACATATATGCACATACTTGCATATGTATGCAAAGGTATGCAGATATAGCTGAACACCCTCGATGATGTTATTTTGACTTCTACGTCCGCCGCGAGCATCAGGCCAACCACGGCCACATATGGATTGCAGGGTACATTTTGTAGTATAATAACTATTCCTCACTCCCCACCCGAAGCCACAAGCTTCAAAAGCGCAGAAAGTTAGAGGCCCCGAGCCTCAATGCTGCGGCGGCTGCCTTCGTGCCCTCGGTGGGCGCGGTGCCAGCAACCTACGCGGAGCCTTATGCAGAGCCGTACGTGGAGCCCTACGCGGAGCAGGGGGAGGCCGGTGTCGTCTCCGTCTCTCTCCGTTGCTGCTTGCGTGTCTATCTATCTATCTATCTATCGGTCTCTCTCTCTCGCTCTCTCTCTCTCACTCTCGCTCTCTCTCTCTCTCTCTTCTATCTATCTATCTATCTGTCCATCTCTATCTCTTGTATCTATATCTCTTTCTCTCTCTCTCTCTCTCTCTCTCCCCCTATATCTCTCCCTATCTCTCTCTGTCTCTCTCTCTCTCTCTCGCTCTCCCTCTCTCCCTCGCTCTCTTGCTGCTTCACACACCCACACACCCAGTCTATTGGGACTTGGGCTCTAAAGTTGATAAGCCGTACCTACTTTGCAGGATGTGGAGCCCCAGGGATGATTCAAGCCTGAATAACAGAAACAAGTTTCCTTAGGCTGCCTTATGCAAAAGAACAGTATAGTGTGCGCCCAAAGCCTGATTCTACTCGCTGATGCCTCTGTATTGTGCAGGACAGGTGCCCAATCTTGTAGATCGCAGCTGTGCCATCTTGCTGGTGGAGCAGCCAGTCGACCGGCCCCTTCCCTCAAACACCGTCAGTGTCAGTGTCAGCGTCAGCAGCAGCATCATCGTCGTCGTCACGCTTATCGCCATCATTGTCATCGTCGCAATCATCGACATCATCGCCATCATCACCATCACCACCATCATCCACCATCATCATCTCTCTGTTTAAGCCCGAGACCCTCCAACCTTCTTTGAGCCCCCTTGCCTAGAAACCTCCGCATGAAGGCCTTCGCCGTGGAGCCTTATGCGGAGGCGCGTTCGGATGCCGCGACTCGGGCTTCTGGGGGTTTACAGCTTTGGCGCCAGGGCAAGAGGACACCAAGCTAAATGCTTTTTTTTGGGGACTTTGGGCATCCCACCTGCTTTCCGCTTTGGCAACCATGGTAAGCACTCCTGGCTCCAACTGAATACCAGGCCATCTGGCCACTGAGCAGAACTCTGCGCTGATGCCCTAAATCCGGTGGTTGACACAAGAGCCCTTAAACCCTAACCTGTGAAACCCAAAGGCTTTTGGGTTCAGGATGGCAATCGATGAGGTTCTAAGGACCCGAAGTGGAGGCCACAAGAAGGTACAGCTCTCCCGACCTTGCCTGTGCCGCTGGTTTTTGTACTCAACCCAACGCATCAATGAAGTAGGTCCGCACATCCCTTGTTTCTGTGCTAAGAGCACTTCGGCAGCGTTCGATCCCCAAGTCATAAACCGAACACCTCTGTTGATACTAGTCTCATCGCTGTCGGTTGGGGCTAGCCCTAATTCTTGCGGTGAGTTCCCGTACAGCAAACGTATGTGCTTGTACATCCGAAACCCAATCACAGACGTGGCAGATTTCGCTTTGTCGGAGACCAACACAGCTCCCAAACGCATCGAACACTGCTTCGGGCTTCGAGTAAGCCCGAGCCTCCAAAGCCCGCCCTAAACCCAAAACCCTCAACCCCTCAGCCTCGATCCCTTTACTGGGCGGCTTGGGAGACTGAGCCAGTGGGTTGTTTAGCAGGGTAATAATGACGATTACCCCAGCTAGGGTACTTACAGCCCTGAACCGAAGCGTGGACCATGATCCTCCAAGCCGACACGAGACCTGATAAAGCCCACAAAAAACGCGGAAAACTCCTTTCACAAGCCTTTCAAGATTCGAAACCTTACATCAACAACTAGCCCTTATACTTGTACCACCCCTGTAAAGGCATGTAAAGGCCCACAATGATTTTTTTTCCATAGGTCCAGGCGCCCTTTTCCGGCTATGCGCCCATGGATGGGCCAGGGACGGCCACGCCTTCGGAGGCGCATGTCAGTAAAGTTTTCTTTGGGGTCTAGGTCCTAGGTTTTTGTAGGCGTGGAAAGCTCAAGGGCTTTAAGGGCTTTGTGGCTTGCGGTTCTGGGATTAAGGGATTGTCGTCTTAGGACTTTGAAGTTAAAAGTCAAGTCTCCAGGCTTATTCGTATAGCCTTGCCCCTGAAGAAGGCAGCCTAGACCATCGCATTGTGGATCGCAGGGTTTGGCGTCTAGATTTTGGATGCGGCGTCTCACCGATTCGGGCATCCTCCCAGCCCGCACTGTGTCCCAACAGAGGGCTATGACCGGTGTTGCTATTTCCGTTTCGAATCTGCAGGGGACGCAAGGCAGTCTGTCATCGTCGAATCGGGACCCGTTATACGCAGGCAGCCCCGCTCAGACATCAGACTTGTGCGACTCTGAAACGGCCTTCCTGGACCGCTGTATATCACATTCTGCTTCATTCCGCGACCCCATTCGAGAGACGTAAGCGTTCATTTTGGAGGTTTAGCCATCAGAAGCCCTTGACCGAAACCCATACCTTAAACCCTAAAGCCTCCTAATCCTCAACCCTACTCCCCGATCTCATAGGCCCGAAAGCCACACCAGAAAGCTGATACCCTGAAGCGAGAAGAAATAGTCACAATAACAATAGTGATAGTAATGTTAAGAATCCTACTACTACTACTACTACTACCACTACTACTACTACTACTAATAATAATAAAAATAATAATAACAATACTAACAATAATAGAAAGAAGAACAGTAATGCTTGTCCACTGCCAGGTTCCCTTTGCGGGGCACGGCATCGATGCCATGCACGCGGAGGCAGCATCCGACCATCTTCGCAGGGCTCATGTGGAGTTCGGTGTAACATAGGGGCCTTCATAATTTTCCTATACTACTTTGGGGGGTTCCTTGTTATGATTGTAGTATAATGGGCCCCCAAACCCTACTCTAATTACTAAGGCCCCTACATTAGGTTGAGGGTATAGCGTATCCAGAGACTCCTCATGG
Organism: Symbiodinium sp. clade A Y106; assembly: GCA_003297005.1. Lineage (NCBI taxonomy): Eukaryota > Dinophyceae > Suessiales > Symbiodiniaceae > Symbiodinium > Symbiodinium sp. clade A. The sequence goes on from BGNK01002889.1 coordinate 65,626, forward strand.
GCACTTATATGGATAGTAGTAAGACTAGGTCTTTTTCAGAATATTATGGTATTCGTATCTAGCTTCTGCAAGTATGTAGTGATTACAAAGAGATCCTCTACTTGAGCCCTAAATCACAAAACTCGAAGAAACCCGGCACCGAAGCTCTTAACCCCGGAACCCGAATGCCCTGAACCGCGACACTCGCAACCCCCGACCGGAGCCCCAATGCCCAGAACATGTAACACTAGAGCCCCAACTCGAAATCCCAAACCCGAAGCCCTAAACCCTCAAATACGCCTTCCCCAATTTAATTCCCAGATGGTTCAGGTCATGCCCGCAACGCTAGCTGTTCTTCAACGTTCTGCAGTTGACATTTCCTGCAATTCGAGCTGCAGACACCATGCAAAATCAGATCCCCTTCCTCCATGCAAGCAGCATGGTAGCCATACGAAACTACGAAGTAGCGAGCTCCTCCTCCCCTAAACCCTAAACCCTAAGCGCAGCAAGGCCATGTACCCGGGCATGGACGGTGGTGGTGAGGCCTATGACGGTCCGGTGCCCAAAGCCACGGCTTGAGGGTAAAGACCTCAATGTCCCAACCCATGTTGCTGCAACTCCATCAGACCCCAAAGCCAAGGACCTAAATCCTACACCCTGAGCTCAAGCCCCGAAAACGCCAGAAACCCGAAACCCGAAACCCCCAAAGCCTGCACTTTGAAAGTACCGTGACTGCGCCGCGGGGGGCCAGCATTGACAACTCTCGATCATGCGCATCCTGCAAAGGAAGCTTGAAGCAAGGAGGGGCTCCCTGAATCCCCGATCCCCAAAAACCAAAGTTTTGGGTTTAGGTTTTCAGGGTTTGGGGCTCAGGTGGTTTTAGGGGGCTACTCTGAAACCTCAAATCCCTATACAGTACGCCGTATTCTGCTCGTCCAGGTCCAGAAACGAGCAGACTCGTGTCTGTGTTCCCATCAGCAGAAATGGTGAAGCTCAAAGAAGCTGCATTCACCCAACTTGCAATTGAAGCTTCACCCCGCGGACAACAGAGGCCTGAATAACCAAAGATGAAAATCCTAAAGCCTAAACCGGAGAAGCCTCAACAAACCCGAGGTCACTCATGAGGCCTAAACCCCAATTCTAAGAACTTTGAGCCCCCCCCCCCGGGGTCTGTGATACAACCCAGAGCCCTTAGCCTCATCCCTGTCCTACACCCCAAAATCTTGAAGCCCTAATTGCACACCGACGGCCCAAACACCAAACCCTACAAAAGCAAGTCCTACACCCGAAACCCATATGTCCTAAACCGAAAACACCAAAGCGCCATACTATACCCGAAACCTTAAATCTAAAATGTTCAACCCTCACCCCTTAATCCTACATCCAAAACCCCCAAACTTTCCTAGAAAGACTTTTCCTTAGCTTTCCTAAATCCAGAATCCTAAACCCCTAAACCCCCTCGACCACCCTAAACCCCAAGCCCTAAACCCTAAACCCTAAATCGAGGTTTCGGCAACCTCATGGGCCAAGACCCCTACGCCTATCAGGACTACTCGCAGATGCAGGCCGGGTCATCGTCGTGATCTTGTGGGGGTTTGAGGTGTTTTGGGGTTTTGTCGGGTTTCGGGCTCAGGTTCGGGTTTTATTCGCCGGGTTTAGGAGAGTTTAGGATGTTAGGGCTTCGAGTCTTAAGATTTGGGGGTTTGTAGGGTTCAGGGTTGTTGGGTTTAGGGGCTTAGGATATGTTACGGTTTGGGGTTTAGGAAAGTTGACACCCAAGAGAGCCACAAGGCCTGGTCCTGGAACGAGGCGCAGCCCTTTGCAGGCTGGAAAGGGCTATTAGAAGGGCTACTATAAGGATCTGGTATAGGGGCCTTAATAATTAGAATAGGGTTTTGGGGCCCATTATACTATATTATAATGAGGAACCCCCAAAGTAGTATAGGTAATTATTAAGGCCCCTACATTACTTCGTTTAAGGTGGAACTTCAGGGTTTCTACAGGGACATGTTTGAGGATTTGGGGTTGTGGGCCTCCAGTGATTTATAGAAACCCTAAACCCTAAACCCTAAACCGTTATAGGGTTTTATCGGGAGCTTGGAGAGCCGTTTAGGGGTTTGATACAAAGTCGCCCGGTAGTGCTTTGTTGCTCTTTTTCACTCAGGGTCTCCTGAACAAGACTGAGTGGGAGGACGACTGGTGTCGTGAGGGATATGAAGGCAACCTGCAATTAGGGGTTTCCGACAACGCGGCTTTCCTGCACAGATCTTCTAAAGGGCCTTCACCAAAAGGCCTTCACCATGACCATCGTACGGCTTTGTAGACAGTCTCCAGCGATTGTAACGCTTTTGCCGCGCGTCCTACCAGTCTTGTGTTTGTTAGTTTGTTTCTAGATCTGTCCGTTCGTTTGGATGTATCACCCGCGGCCTACACGTGACATACGGGAGACTGCGTAGATCTTGGGGCTTCGCAAACCCAGAGGAATATTCTTAAATTGAAAAGGCGAAGCCTTCGTCGCCTTCTACAAAGGTTCTGTACACCACTGACAACTCAGCCCTGCTCTTTCAGGACCTTAATATTCGGATCCTGATGACAGTCCTTACTAGGGAAAGAGGTGCGTACTAATCAGTGTCTTTCAGAAGTTTGGGCTTTGCCCATAAGTTTCCGATTGCCTCGAACCTGCAACAGCCTCCGAACAAAAATTACCATCCCGATTCCAGGTGACGGTTTGCCGGCGGCCGGGACCCCGGAGGGGACATCCAAACAGCCTTCGGCTGCAGAGGGGCGTGCTTTCCCTTGTTTGATTTGTCGTTAAGGGTGTACTGTTTGGGCTAGTTTAGGGTTCGAGGATTTACCCTTTAGCGCATCCGGATCAGGGGGGGTATTGAGGCTTCCGGTTTTGAGAGTCGAGGTTTGATGGATTCAGGGGCGGTCTTTCAATCAGGATCTGCGATTTTACCTACACCCTAAACCCCGCAAGCCCGAAATCCCTGTGATCTGGCACTCAACCCAAAAAGCCTTAAAACTCGACACCTCCGAACCTAAAAAGGCACGGAAAGACCCTGTGCTCTAGGGTCTTGGGTGGTTTGGGAGTCTGGGGAGACGAAGGAATCAGATCTTGACTTTTCGGGCATTTCCGCTCTCTCACCCCGAAACCCCCGGGGGGCGACCCGGCCAATCCCAGGGGGCTCAATACACATCATCGAGCAACGTACCCCAAATGCTATGACCTAGGTGTAAGGGGTACATAACAACAGCAGCCATAGTCATACACTAGCAATACTGATAAAAAAGTGGGCAAAACAAGAAAAACAATGACTTAAGGGATAGTGGACTTTCTGGGACACGAATGACTGGCTCCCACACCCCGATGCTTATCTTAAGCCGGAGACCCAATCCACAAACCTAAGCCGTAAAGCTCTCAATCTAAACTGTACAAAAATTACCAGTACAATTTTGGTGGTTCCTCATAATCATTATAGTATAATGGGCCCCAAAACCCTATTCTAATTCTTAAGGCCCCTACAGTAGCTGATGTAGTAGCTGTAAGCCCTGAAACCTACGGAATCCTCAGAGGTCCCAGGGTGACGGTTTGCAGACCGTAGGATTTGTGGTGGCAGCGGCCAAAACCGAAGCTCTAAGAAGGAGACCTCTGGGCGCCGCTTGACTATGGTCCTGGTAGGTAGGTCCTGGCTTAGGGTTTAGGGTCAGGTAGGTCATGGCCTCGTGTTAAGGGTTTAGGTTGAGTTTACCGTCTATGCTAGGGTTTTTTGGGACCCTCCAATAAGAAAGTCGGTTCAAGCAGGTTCAGGTGGCGTGTAGGGTTGAGGGTGCAAGATCAGGGGACTGATTGGTTAGGACACAAGCTGACCTACGACGTACTTGCTAAATCACGTGATGCTTTCACTAAGTGATAAGCCTTGATAGCTATCACACTTGTACTATAGGTATGCAAAATCCTAAACGCCCTAAGCCTTAAACCCTGAAAGCCTGTAGCAGGGAGGAAAGGGGCCCGCAAAAAAAAGGCTGAAAGCCTAGACCCTAAACCCTAGCCTCTCTGTCCTGGCAGGGCGGTGGCTTCCCGCAGTTTCGCACCCCAGGCTCCTCTCCGGCCTCTTGTTTCTATGGGGTAGCTTAGGGTTTAGGGATGAGGGTTTAGGGTTTAAGGCTTAGGGTTTGGGGATGAGGGTTTAGGGTTTAAGGCTTAGGGAAAAGGGATGAGGGTTTAGGGCATCATCGTGGCTGCGGCAAGTTTGCGACGAGATCCGCATTCCCAAAGGCCCTCAGCCGAAGCCCAGAATCGACTACGACAGCGGCCTTAATAATTAGAATACGGTTTTGGGGGGTATAGTCTACGACAAGTACATGAAAGAACCCCCAAAATAGATTGGTAACTATCTGGGCCCCTGCAAAGCATGCTAAAGCATGCCGGTGATCCGAAGAGCTGGATACAAATGTGGGCTGCGGCGGCACAATCTCTCTGATTCGGAACCCTGTGGTCCACGACCTGAGGAGACTCCTGGTCATCCTTTACCTCGCAGGTACGTATGACCAACTCAACTTGGGGTCGCTACCGAGCGCCGAGGCCACTTGCCGCCGGATCCAAACCATAGTAGCAACCCTAAACCCTAAACCTGTTCAAGCAGTTCAGGCTCCAGTTCCGCTAGGTCACATGCTCGGCTTTACACGGGCCAGGCAATTCCAGATGACATCGCTTAACGCAGGAACTGCATTGGGGATTTTAGCCAGACTCTCCTGTAGAGCTCTCACAAAGCCTTCGAGAGCCATTTTGCAGAACTCTCTTGTAACTTTATAGAATCCTTGTCGCAGCACCCAAATTAATAGAGTCTTGAAATAGTGCGTTTAGAGCCCTACGCCCTAAACCCTGAACCCTAAAGAGAGAGTGCGTAAGGAGCCCTTACGGAAGACGCCAGGTGCTTTCCCCGAGCTTGGGATGACCGACGACGGCTCGGACGAGGTGGCGTTTGAAGGGTCAATCATGGTTTGGGCCGGGTTTGGGTTTTAGGTTTAGGGTTTACGGATTAGGGTCCAGGGTTTAGGGTTCATGGTTTGAATTTTGGGGTTCCTGAACCCTAAACCCTAAACAACGAGCCGCATCGGGGTTCCCAACAGTGTTCCTTTGTGGGCCTTCTGGAAGTTTAGGATAGGGTTGAGGGTTCAGGAACTGCTAGGAAACCTAGTGCTTGGGGTTTGAGTAGTTAGGGTTCAGGGGTTAGGGTTTAGGAATCCTAGAGCTGGGATCCCTATATAGTAGGTTGAGGGTGCAGGGTTTGGTCGGGGGTCATGGATTTCATGCACATGTCGTTTCGGGCTCTGCGAACTTCCTGCGGGTTCACCTTTGCTGGGTAGATCCCATAAACGCCAAACCCTGAACCCTACACTCCCAACCGCAGGCGGTTTCGGATCTGACACTTGTCAGTGAACCACGCTAATGCGACCCGCAGTGCAAGCATCAAGCCTTCAAAGCCTCGTGCCCCCCAATCTTCACAATCCCAAGAGCACAAGCCCAACGTACCCTCAAGCTCCTGCTTCAGAGTTTCAGGTTTAGGCACGGTTTAGGGCTTCGGGTGTCCCCAAAGGCCACGAGTAAAGCCCCCCTAACCCCCAAACCCGAAGCGTTAAACCCTGAACCCTAAACCCGAAGCGTTAAACCCTGAACCCTAACCCTAAATCCTGCTTGCAGTCCGGCAGAGAACCTGGGCGGCCCATGGCAAGCCCTCTCGTGCGCCTCTCAGCTCCGGGCGGCTTTGGGGGATGGTCAATTCCGAAAATTAGGGGTACCTTATTTTGGGGTCCTTATAATAAGGATCTTACTATTTAGGGTACTATATTCGGATCCCCTATTTTCGGAAACTACCAAATCTGGTCCGGCTTGGGCTTTAGGGTTATCGGGTTTCGGGTTACCCTGAACCCTGAACCGGTTTAGGGTTTGTGGGTTAGGGGTGTGGGGTTCGGCGGTTTCGGGCCGAGTACTGTTCTCTGCGCACCAGTGAAGCCTGCAAAGGTACACCCCTGAATACACAACCTGCGGTTTAGGGTTTATGGTTTAGGGTTTCGGACCCTTCGTTGTCGGCAATATGTACATAATATAGCATTTCTGAAGCCTGCTGCTGTGCTTGCAAACCAGTTTCCTAAGCCCAGCACCTTGATTGAAACCCGACCCAACCTGAACCCGGAGCCCTAAACCTCAAGCCCTCATCCCATAAACCCAAACCCCAATGCCCAACACAGAAGCCCTAATCCATTACGCCCTTCATCCCCTAATCATTGGCCCCAACCCCTCGTCCCCCCCAAAACAGTAAGCCCGTAATCCGAAGCCCCAAGAGTTGAAGTCACGGCGCCTTATCAATTCCACCCCTATAGAAACCGTTTAGAGCCCTTGAAGACACCTTGACAGCCCTTGTGGAATCCCCTTGCGAGCCCGTTTAGAGCTCTCATCGGACCCGTTTTTGGAGCCGTCACACAAGCCCCTTTCGTCCTTATAGAAGCTTTCCTTACCACTGCGAAAGAAACTTTTCAGAACCCCTAAACCCAAAGCCCTAAACCCTTGTGGCGGTCTTTAGAGACCCATGCTCCATAGGACGACCAGCTGCCAGATCCGGGCGCCGGTCGTGCCAGTGAGGCCTTTTGTGGCGTTTCGGGCTTGTCAGGTTTAGGGTTTTAGGGGTTCAAGGTTTAGGGACAAGGTGGTTGGGGGGGTTTGGGGGTGTAGGGTTATTTTTATTTTTTGCTTTGTCTTGAGGCCTTCATTTGGGTTTTTGTCTTTGGGATTTCGTGAGTGCTACTTGAAGGGCTCCAAGAGGCTGCTACGGGGGTTTAAGGTTTGTTTAGAAGGTTCAGAGCTTAGGGTTTATGGGCTGTGGGGTTACGTGTTTAAGGGTTTAGGTTATCAAGGTAGTAACCCAAAGCCAAAACCCTGAACACTGAACCCTAAACTGGTTTGAGAGTGGGTTCCGAGGTGTGAGGCCCCAGGAGTCTGCAGAGTGCTGTGATTTCCCTATCGGTGGCCTTCTAGAAGTTTCGATGGCCGTGTGGTTATAGGATTGTAGCAGCTTGAGATCAAGCACGTCGTCGTCTTACAAAGTAACAAAGCAATGGGCTATAAGGGTTCTATAAGAGTTGTATAAGGGTTCCAGAAGGGTTCTATAAGACTTTCCCTGGTGGTCTTATGATTCTCTTTAGGGAATCAGGAATTGGTTTGCAAGTGCACGTTTTGCAGCGATGCGCATGAGGCCTGACTCGGAAGATGAATGGCCCAAGGATTCTAGACCCCTGAACTCTTGCCATTCCTCTTTCCTTGCTGCAGAATAATGTCTCTGTTGGGTTCCTCCTTTGCTGCTTGTCTGTTTAACAAAGCTTAGGGCTTACGGTGAAGGGTTCAAAGGTTTAGGGTGTTGTACGTCCATAGAGCATGCTGATTCCTGTAATAGGGTTTACCCACCTCAACTAACATGGAACCTCTTATACCCTAAACCCTAAACCCTCAAGCCCAGGTAGAAATTGTTTAGCAGCCTTAATCCCCGCCAAAGCAGCCAACGACTGACTCTCAACCGAGCAACAGCAAAAGGCAAAAGCTGCCCAAAACGCGCCCAAAGCTCAACACCCAGGACCCGAACCCTAAAGAACGAAGGGCAAAGAAAAAAGCACAACCCGCCCAAAACCGCACAAAACTCCGGGCCCGAACCCCAAAGAAGTTCTATATACCCTAAACCCTAAAGCCCAGCCTTTCTTCCGGAGCCAACATCCAGAATGGGGCGTTTCCGTTTTCATGCTAGCTTCAAGAAGATCTGAGTTGAAATTTGGGATACAAAACCCTCGATGCCCTCACCTTTACACCCAAGGGTTTAGGGTTTCGGGGTTTCGGGGTTTAGGCTTTCGGGGTTTAGAGTTTAGGGTTTCCGAACACTCATGCCCGACTACCTATCAACGTACCTGCGCGCCCGCGGGCACGGCAGTAAAGAGCCCATCTACAGCAACGCGAGCGAGAGGTTACCGGGAAAGAGCAGCTCAGCGATAAAGGCATCAGGTGCTCGACTAAGTTGGCTATGAGTTAAACCCTAAACCTAAAACCCCTCACTAGAAGGCCAAAGGCCTCAGCTCAAGCGAAGTAGTCTCCAAGTTGAAAAGCCGCCTGGAGCTCCCGGAGAAAACAGGGAACATCCAGAACGATTTCTCTTCAAGGTGGAAGAGTAATGTAGGGGCCTTAATAATTACCTATACTATTTTGGGGGGTTCCTTAATACAATTAGAGTAAAATATACCCCCAAACCCTGTTCTATTCTAATTATTAAGGCCCCTATATTACGTCGATACAAGGGCTCGAACGCACATGGCCACGCAGGTTGTCTGGGAGTCGGGCAACGACAAATCAGTTGTTTGAGATGATGGCTGGCATCAGCTGAACGACCCCCTGGTCCCCAATCCCCAAACCCTGCGCCCCGAATGCGAAACCCTCGAACCCTAAACCCTAAACTAACCCTGAAACCCTAGACCCTATGTATGATTCAGGGGTCGATTCTCTCCGAACCGTTGGTTGCTCCATAGGGCTTGCCGGAGGCAGGCCCCACCCAACCGAAAGCTGGAGACACAATATCCTAAACCCTCCACCCTGAATCCTAAAACTGAAACCCTGAACCCCGAACCTCATGTCCTAAACGCTGAAGTCTACACTCTAAACCTTAAACTTAGGCCCTAAACCCAGAACCCCTTAAGCCCTAAACCCTTAAAGAAGCCCTTCCCCTTAAAGGAGCCCTTAAAAGAACTCTTAAAGGAAGCCAATCAACAGTACTATAGGGGCCTAGAGAATTACCAATACTATTTTTGGGGTTCCTTCTTGTAATGATAGTATAGTGGACCCCAAAACCCTATTCTAATTATTAAGAGGCCCCTAATATAGAACCCTACTATAGATCCCTTATAGACCCCTTATAGAACCCTTTAAAGGCCCCCTTTTCTAAGTATTAAGGCCCCTCTGTTAGAAGCCCGAAGCCTCAGGCGAGGCGCAGCGCCAAGGACCTGCGGAAGGCGCGAGGACAGATCCGAGGCCCCTGGGATGCAATACAAAGGGGCTATTTGGGGGTTTCCGAAAATGGGGGACCCTAATATAGTACCCTAAATAGTAGGACCCTTATTATACGGACACCAAAATAAGGTATCCCTAATTTTCGGAAACACCCGTTTGGGGGGTAGGCTGGAGAGGAGAGGAGAGGGTGGAGGCTGGAGGAGGAGGGTGGAGGAGGGGAGGAGGGGAGGAGGAGGAGGGTAGAAGGGTGGAGTTTAGGGTTTTAGGGATTACTTTGGGGTTACTTTTAGGGTGTTAGGGTGCTATTTGGGGGTTTAGGGTTGAGTTTAGGGTTTTAGGGTTTAGCTTTCGGATTTAGTTTAAGGTTTTTTAGGGTTTAGTTTAAGGCCTAGTTTAGGGTTTTGGGGTTGCTTTGGGGATTATTTTAGGGTGTTTGGGTTACTTTAGGGATTGGTTTAGGGTTTTAGGGCTTACTGAGAGGTTTAGGGTTTAGAGGGTTGTTAGGATGTAGTTTAGGGTTTTAGGGTTTTAGGATTTAGTTTAAAAGGTTTTAGGGTTTATTTTAGGGTTTAGGGTTTAGTTTAGGTTTAGGTTTTAAGGTTGTGGGGCTCTTGGGGTTGAGGGTTTAGGATTTAAGCTTGAATGATAAGTAATACTATTCCTGAGGCGTCTTTTCGTAAATATATTGTGCTACACCCCAACACCCTGCTCTAATCATGAAGGCCTCTATAGTCTATAGTAGGCGTTGACCCTGAACCGTGAACCCCCAAAACCCCGTCTTAGGATGTCTCTAGGGTTTAGGGTTGTTTAGTCTTCTATGGCATATATGACTCGGTCGTTCGACTCCAAGCCCTATGCCAAGACGCCAAAGGTTCGCAAGGCCAATGTATAGATTAGGTTAAGTTTAGGTTTCAGGTTTTAGTTATCCAGCTTTCGACATTCCGGGAGACTTCTCCGAAATCCATTCTTCGAGGTTTACGGTTCAGGGTTTCCGTAGACCCCTTTCCTATCTCAGCTTGAACTTCAAGGCCTTCTGTCCTCAGCCGCGAAATACACTCCTCCATCCGAAGCGCTCAGCGCATTTCTCAGCGACGGCCTCGACTCCGGAAATCGCCCCTAAACCTTTAAGCCCTAAACCAAACCCTAAACCCTAAACCGTAGATTGTCTTTAACTTCCACAAGTTAGGAGTTTGGAGTTCAGGGTTCGAAGCTTGCAGTTCCGCGCTTAGGGACCCTAAAGCTAAACCCTAAACTCTAGTGTGCAGGGGTAGGGCTTGAGGGCTTAGGGATGAGGGTTTAGGGGTTATAGGGGTATACTTCGGTATAATATAGTTTACAGATAATATATGCCTTCATTTCCGCTATCAAGGCTCCCTAGGTGGGAAGGGGAGGGTTTTGGGCATTGGGGAGAAGATATTCAACCGAGTCATGCGAAGGTTCGAGGCCTTAGAGATTATGTATGATATATGGTTTAGCATTTAGGCCATTTCAGCTTTAAGGTTTAGGATCTACAAAGGTCATGTAGGGTTCAGGGTTTTTTTCCCCACTTCCCGGGTCAGGTGCTACTGCGAATGCGATACTGGTGCGCCAGCTGGGAGGGCCGGTTTCGCGAGTTGTTCGGCAAGGCTTGTAAGGTGAGAGAAGGAGCCAAACAACGCAGTTTCTTTGTTGTTCTGTGCTTCTACGAGGATTCTAAGGGGAGCAGTGTCTACTTCTGGAGGCTCTAACCTTATTCATCCTACCTCTGGCGATTCGGCTTGAGGGCCTTTGGGGTGCGGAACTTCGCCGAGAGTCGGAGCTTCTTGATCACGTGGGTTTGGGCGCTGGCGGCTTCGGGTGGGGTTCGGACCGAGGGTGGCAAAACCCTCTAAGCCCTGAACCCCCGGCGCCCCAAAACAGCAAACCCTAAAACCATAAAGCCCTAAACCCGAAACCCTAAACCCTAAACCCTAAAACCCTAAACCCGAAACCCTACATCCTAAACCCTAACACCCTAAACCCTAACACCCTGAACCCGAAACCCGAAGTTGTGTAACCACCCATCAAAGCTGGAGGACTTTCTGTTCCAAAATCCTGAGGGCCATTTACCCTGCTCAAGGGTTCCTGGTTAGTTATGATTAGGGCTTTAGGGTTTAGAGGTTTAGGGTTTAGGGGTTTAGGGTTTAGGGGTGTAGGTTTTAGGGGTTTAGGGTTTAGGGTTTAGGGATTAGGGTTTACAGTTTAGGGGTCAAGTTTACATGGCTCCGCTCTGGCCATTGCCCTCCGCTCATGCAAGCCCTGCGACGCAGCAGAACGTGCTATAGGGGCCTACATGACTATCTATACTATTTTGGGGGTTCCTTATTATGATTATGTGTGTGAAGTCGCTCAGGGGCCGAAGAAGGTCGGACATCAATTCCAGGTTCACCGCTCTGCCGCCGCGTCCTGAACTTCGAGAAGCTCTCGCCCAGAAGATGGACCAAAGTTCAGAGGCAACTTCGGTGTGAGGCGGAGAGACAGTCTGCCTGTTGCCTGGAGTTGTCCGAGGTCCGCTCCACGAAGAAGCCCTAAAGCCGAATAACCTTAAACCCTAAACCCCAATAACCCCAAACCCTAAACCCCAATAACCCCAAACCCTAAACCCCAATAACCCCAAACCCTAAACCCTAAGTCAAACCCGAAAGGCCCTGGGCCCGATCTAAACCCTGAAACACGAGCTCAAAATCCAGAGCCCAAAGCCTTAAGCTGAAGACCCGACACTCCGGCTTAGGGTTTAGGGACCGCGCGATTCTCATACTATCTGTAGAGTGGGGTTTCTGGTTTGGGGTAGCATTTTTTCAATCTGAATCCGTTGACCTGAAGATCTACCCTAAACCCTAAAGATCTGAAATTCATAGAATTCAAGGATCCCTGAGCCCCCAAAAGCTTCGCACAGAAAGCTGTTCGTGCACAGACTAATTTAGGATTTAGGTTTAGAGTTCAATATAGGGGCCTTAATAATTAGAATATGGTATCATATACCACATACCCCTAAACCCTATTCTGACTGTTAAGGCCCTTGCATTAGGGGCCTGTGCCAAAACACATTGTGTACGACAAGCCCCCAAACCCGCATAGGGGCTCGGACACCGGAGTATCTGAAGTTTGAAAGGCCCGTAGAGTACGGGGGCCTTACTGGTTAGACTAGGGTGTGGGGACTATTGCGCTACTATTGTATAGAGAAAAATGGGGATGTTGTCACTATTTTTTCAGGCTCAGATGTCAAAGTCCTGCTAAGCCGAACAGCTGACCCCCGAATCCTGTCGCCGAGATCAGCGGGCAGCAGACGATGGACGAGGACGCTGGCAAGATCGATTCCAAACCTTGAGCCCCAAACCAGTAAACACTTAACCGTAAATTCAACACCAAAAACTGCTAAACTGTAGAGGCTGTGGGTTGAGGCCATGGCTTGGGGTGCCAGGGTTCAGGGTGCAGGGTGTTGCAGTGATGGCTTAGGGGTTGAGGTCATAGTTAGTCTTTCAATGGTTTGGGGCTTTTCCGCTTCCGCTTCGGATATGAACAGGCTTGCTTTGAGCCGTAGAAGCTGTTTCGATTTCTATTGGAAAGTCTTCGCGGAGCCCCAAATTCCTTGTAATGGAGACGAATATTCAGATCCCTTCCTAAACCCCACAGCGAACCAGAACAACCCGTGAGCCCTGAACTTTAGATGCCAATCCCTAATCCAAAACCAAACCCGCCAAAGTTTAAAACACCAGAAGCTTAAACCCAAAAACCTTCAGGGTTCCTTGTCCTAGTTATAGTATAACGGGCCCCAAAACCCTACTCTAATTACTAAGGCCCCTGCACTTTCGAACCCTCTGACAGATCCCTGAAAGACCCCTTAAGGAATGCCCTATTCTAATTCGAAAAACCCCTACTCTAAACCCTTATAGTAACTCTTATAGTCATCATGATGAGAGACCCCCTAGACCCCTTCAAAAAGGAACCCTTAAATTTAGATGGACCCCTATTAATAACTATCCAGGCCCCAACTTTTACCGAAGATTGCCGCCTTGGAGGAGGCTGTGAGGAGACTCTGTGAGCCCTTCGGAGCCGTGGTTCGTGTTTCGGTGCCGGCCCCGGTTCCCAAAATGCCTTTAGGTTCTGGGGTTTTTAGTAGTGCTTCGGGTGAAGAATACTTAGGGTATCCATGATAATATATTACTAGAAGTAATATTCAATCATGGTATAAGTATAATTCAGAGTTTCTTTCGGGGTTTTGAGGGTTCGCAGAGGGTTAGGGTTGGGACTTCCCGACTTCGCGGTTTTCTGTCCTTTCGGAGGTGAAATGTAGATATCTGATTTGCAGAGCACTCCCGCCTTTTAAAGGTGCGTGCTATGCGGATTGCTGTCTTCATGGCAAGACTTGTCTTTGAGCCGGAGTGTGCTGCATTGTCTTGTTTGATCGGCTATGTGTCAAACCTGCGATCATGAAGCAGGATTTGCAGATGTGTAGACAAATAAAGGTACGGGCAGAAGCATCATGAAGCCTCATTTTGTGCACATGAAGCAGCCGTGCCATAAAATGCATGCATGCATGAAGCACACATGCATGCCTGGATGCATGGATGCATAGTTGCATAGGTACATTGGTGGCATGCATGCATGTATGTATGTATGTATGTACGTACGTAGGTATGTATGTATAAATGCATGCATGCATGCATTAGGGGCACCAGCGGGCCTAGATCGTCACAGCCCAAGCTTTCAAAACGCAAGTCCCCAGAGCGAGGTGATTACGGACCGGGAGGGCGGCACCCACAGTGTCACCCCAGCAAGTTTGCTTTGGGCTGCGGGTTGCCCTAAACCCTAAACCCTAAACCCGTCTTTGGGAGAAAGGGCCGTCAACATAGGTTAAAAAAACCCGTCTTTGTGCCATCCCAACCCTGAAACCACCAACTCGCAGGGCCTTTCTTCGTGAATGCTAAGGTTTGGGGCTTGAAGGTCTACAGGGGCATTCGGTGTTTGCGTTCGAACGACAGCAACTTCAACGAATGCCCCAGCACAACTTCAAATGATGAGTTGGGGGTTTCGGGCTCCCGGGGGCTTTTCGGGCTCCGGGGTTTGGTTCTGCATGCGGTAAATTTGGACTCACAGTTGTTAGAATAATGATATAGTTTTCCAGAGCTGGACTTTGGGGGCTTCGGGGTCTAGCTGTGCTTTAGGGTTTGTGTGGGTTGAAAGTTATGAGGTCGACAGTGTGCATGATCATTTGAGTACTGCACCTTGGCCCCAGACCCGAAAGAAGCAAGAAAGACAAGCTAGCAGCTAGCCCTTAAACCCAAATCCATTCCTTTTACTCAACCCTGAAGCTCGAGCCCAAAACCTTAAAGCTCTAAAACCCTTGAAGCTATAAAAATCCTAATGCGTAACGCCCAAAAAAAGGGGCTAGACATCCTTTGAACCTGAATCCTGAAACCCCGAGCCCTAAACCGTGACCCACAAAGCATGTGGAACCCTTACAAGACCTGAGTAGGACCTGTCAACGCTCCCCCTTCAGAAAGCCCTTAACCCATGGGCCCTAAACTAGCCTCGACTCAAATCCCCTAAACCCTAAACCAAAATCTCCTAAACCCCTGGGCCCTAAACCCTAGGCCATAAACCATCAACTCCGGAGCTTCTCAGACGGAAAAGGGCCCTTCAAAAAGCAACAAAAGCCCTAAGCCATGAACCTTGTGCCTTTCCTGCGGCAGCCTGGGCAGGCCACGGTAGAGTTTGCGGAGTTCCAGGAGACGGAAGGTGCTTTGAAGGCATCCGTCAGGGTGTGGGGATTAGGGCTTTGGGTTCGGATTCTAATTACTCTTAGAGTGAGCCCAAACCCCCAACACCCTCAGAGAGTTTTCTTCAGCTGAAGGAACACAAGCCCTGAAGCCAATGTTCCAGGCTTCGAGGGTTCATGCATCTTAAACCCTAAACCCCAAAGCCTAAATCCTAAACCTTAACCGTGGCTCTGTGCTTCGGCCATGGACTGATGGGTGCAGACTCGGAGTTGCATCCTTTCTCCTCGAAGCTGGTTGCTCCTGGCAGTATATTGATGGTCGAGTCTTGAGTACCCCATGGTTGAAACCATCGTATACGGCATATCCGCTTATGCGTAGTGCAGGATGTTGCCGAAAAGACTAGCGACCCCAAGGTTCCCTACTGGAACGATCAGAGCTACAACAAGAAGTCGCAGGGTCGAAATGGGGGTTGATCAAAATCATGGGCCCTTTTGGGGTCTGCATTATAGTATATTCCTTATAGTCCAGGGGACCAAAAGGGGACCATAATTTTGATCAACCCCCAAACGAATCGTTAACATATCATCCCCTTATAGCGCTTGTCTGAGTGTAGTGTACATATGCCCCAGAACCAGAACCCTATTCTCATCATCAAGGCCATGATTGTACCATGGCCGAGGGCACATGGGAGCTCCAGGACAGGATCTAGGCTTCAACATCCTGGACTGAACTTTGAATCCTAAACCTTAAGCGCCCACAAGCAAAGGAACACAACCCAAAGCCCCAAGACCTGCCAAACAAAAGCTCTAAACCCTCAAGATTTTCAGGGCTTGGCGACTGATCAGGTGCGGTTTTGATGAGAAAGGTGGAGGCTTAGTACAGGGTCGCTTCATTTCAGGATCCAAGCTGCAGGGTTTAGGATGCAGTCTTGTAGAGGTATCTAATTCTGAAGTGTCGGCATCGGTCGTTCCTGTTGCCGAGTCTCGCTTAGGTTTTAGGGTTGGGATTGAGGGTTTCAGGTGAACCCGACAGTGCTGGAAGTTGCGAACCTCTGATGCTTGAACTGTAACTATACCGTCTTTTAAACCGCGCGTGCCCCAGGCTCAGATTGCTAAACCCTACGCCCTTACTTGTAGAATCCGACATGTTGCAAGCCCTAACTATCTCTACATGCTAAGCAAAGCCTCAACAGCCTAGAACCGACTTCTTTTTTAACATGCGGCCAGGGGCTGCAATCCCACCCGAACATCTGGGTGAGACGTCGGGAAACTCAGCTGGTGGGTGTGGGCGTCCGGGTTGCCAGGTCTTTTTGTGCTAGGGTTCAAGTTTGCGGGTTTAGGGTTATGGATTTCGGGGTCGGGGTTTCGGCTTCAATTGAATTTGCGTGTCGGAATCGAGCAACCCAAGCGATCCAAGAACCTAGAGAGCCGAGTTGTTTAGTAATCAGGGTTACAGGTCGGGCAACTGCACACATACATACATGCATACATTGTCTAGATTCTAGAATACATGTACAACAACAGTTTTGTAAGTAAGTAAGTATGTATGTAGGTACGTACGTAATGTAATGTAACATAATGTAATGTACTGTGATGTAATGCAATGTAATGCAATGTCATGCACTGCATGCATGCATGCATGTACCCGTATATATATATATACACACGGTGCATATACACAGGCGCATATGTATATGTACGTACATGTATATATATAGTTATATACATGTCATCATATTCATATGCATTTACACCATACACACACATATACCCACACGTAGACACAGACATGACACATACTCACACACCTATACACTGACAGTCACCTGCACATGCACATACATGTAAACGCACATGTGTGCATAGTGCCATATATATGTATATATATATACACATAAACATATATGTATATGTATATGCATATGCATACACACACACACAAACGAATCACTGACGAACGCCCGCTCACAGACATCCCCACTTAGTCCTCCTGATCCGCCACACATGACGTAGTCATTAGTAGGTTCTGATTCAACAGTGATTACCTTGCTCATGTAGCGGGGGTGCATGAGGACTTAGTGCTTCCGATGTGGGGTTCAGGCACTTTAAATTGCATTAAAATATAGGGGCTTGAACAATTAGTACTATCTCCCTTTAGGGTTGCTTAATTTTCTTGTACCCCCAAACCCCAGTCTAATGAATCAGGTTCCTGTTCAGGTTGTTGTACTCCTGTTTGGGTCACCCACGTGTCAAAATGGAGTTCTACACTACCAATCATATTCCCTAGGTTTCCGTATTGCGCTTGTACAAGAATAAACCACAAAACCACATTCTAACAATTGAAGCTTGTATGTTAGATGTGGATTCGTGGCTTGAGGGTTTATCGGCTTTAGGGCTTATAAGGTTGAGGGTTCAGGGTCAAGGATCTAAGTACCCTAAACCCTAAACCCTAACAGGGTTTCGGGCTTAGCCGAGGCTTTGGGATTTAGGTTTTAGGGGGCTCGGGCCGTCACCTGGGTACGTTCTTCTCTCAATTAATTAGGGTCCCTTTTAGGGTCCGTTTTATAATGGTGCCGTACTAACTTGGGGACCTACAAAGGATTTTCATTGTGGGAAGTGCCACATGTGCTCGTCCCCAGCCCGAGCAGCTCGAGATTCGACCTTTCAGCCTCGCAGCGGGTACAGCATGGCCGTGAAAGACGCAGGGCTCAGCGGGTGGTCCTGCTTCCACCCGACTGGATCTGTACCAGGCACGCTGGGTTTAGAGTTTAGGGTTTAGGGGTTTAGGGTTTAGGGTTTAGGGTTGAGGTTTAGGGTTTTAGGGTTTAGAGTTTAGGCTTTAGGGGTTTAGGGTTTAGGGTTGAGGTTTAGGGTTTTAGGGTTTAGAGCTTAGGGTTTAGGGGTTTAGGGTTTAGGGTTGAGGTTTAGGGTTTTTGGGTTTAGAGCTTAGGGTTTAGGGGTTTAGGGTTTAGGGTGGAAGCTCTTGGGTTCAGGGCTTCCTGCTTTACTGGCGGGGCCCGGATGAGTAGCACTGGTTTTTGTGTCTTTGTTTTTAGCTACACCGGACAATGGAGGCGTCAGCAACCCAAAACCGTAAACCCGAATCCTAAACCCAAACCTAGACCCCAAAGTGACGCTATAAAGACGTTGACAGCATCCTCAAGGACAGAGCCTAATCTGGAGTTTCGGGTTTGACACATATATAGATATATAGTTTTTTCATTGTTTCATGTTATTTTCTTTTTACGTTGTGTATTACATGTTATATCTAGTTTATTACACACTGTATACTTTTTATCATATATAATGTGGTATATATATATATATATCATATTGTGGATTAAAGATTACTGATTATGTATTATGGGTGATACATCATGTATTATAGAATTTATACTGCAATATATATATATATATATGGATATGCATTATAATACTATATACATACTGTAGATTATGTTATATATAATCTATTGCTACCCCCCTGGGTTATCTACCCTTTTTGGGCAGTTTTGGGTGGAAATGACCGAAGTGGCCCATTGCCCGGGCTGCGACGCATCCCGGCCGATTAGAGGGGAATGCTTGGTTGATGCGAAGGTGCGGAGGGGATTGGGATTGGTACCGTGCCCCCCAAAATCCCCAAAGGCCATACATACTCTAGGAGGTGTTGTATGTAGGATTAACTATAAATTATAAAGGAACCTTGGTCTTTGAGCGGGGTACCACATTTGCTACCCCCCTCCCTCAAAGACCAAAGATTGACAGTAAGTAGCCTTCATTGCTTCAAGAACGCGATCGAAAGGGTCCTCACGGTAGGCGCGCTGATGGAACCCCTATAACTTCCCCACAGAAGCCTTTTTGTAGGTGGACCGCTGCAAAGGCGTATCGACTTCTCTGATTTGGATCTGTCAAACTCTGGACTTGGGCCCACAGCCCTTAACTTTAACACTTTAAAGCTATCCTATATGCTATATCTTGCGAAAATGCAAGCAGCATATGCAATCAACTATACAAGAGTTCAATTCGACGGCCAGTGTTGCGGTTGCTACTACTTGTGTATGCGTGCGTGCATGTTTATATAGTATTGCAGCCACCCGTAACAGGTACCAAAGTATGCAACAAAGACTTTGCACCCCGAGTCAAAACACAAGGAATCCCAAAGCACATTGAGGCGGCAACGCGCGAGATTCCATGGTACATGTGCATATATGCAGCTCCTGGTCTTTCTATGTTTTGTCTTATCTTAGCCGCCCCAAGCTCCCAAATGCGAGCTTCTTCTTGTTACATCATGATCTTGTATATCACCAGGTCTCACATGCGACACAAACACGAAAACTCCCATGTAGATATGTAGATATGCATTCTATGCAAACTAGGCAAAACATCAATACTAACACTACAAACGTAGGTAGATTTGTAAAAGCATTTGGTTTTGCATATCTTCTTTACGAGGTGTTAAGACTCCGTGGGTACATGCAATGCTATCTGGAATGTGCCTGTATGCGCGTATTAACATCTGAGCATCGGGTCAGCATTGGTCTGTGTAAGTGGCGACCCTGTATGACACTGTNCCTGGTCCCCCCCCTTTTTCCCTCCCCAAAAAAGCAGCGAAATTGGAGCCGACCGGAGCCCCCCAAATCACGCCACCTCTCCTATTAACCCGCCAAACTCCTCGAACCCACGGATCAAAACGCCTGGGACCTCTGGCCAGCGGATTAACTATGTATATGTGTGTTAGGCGCAGAAACGCTGCATTTCCTCGAGCCAGAAAGATATTCCCGTGATCAAACACGTTGCACTAGGGCTTGTCGGCTTCTCCCGTATATGGCCATATATTATGCACTGCCTATAAAATACTAGCACATTCCAGTGGTGTTGATGTCTAAAACCTTACAGCCCTACGGGGACATGATATATTTGAGGAACCTTACTGCAGAACTACAACGCAACGGATACCAGAGTACATGCTTGCGCACGTGTTTCGGGCAATGCATGGAAGTTCAGTCGGGAGTATTGAAGTTCAATCCCGAGGATTGAACTTCAATACTCTCGNCAGAACTACAACGCAACGGATACCAGAGTACATGCTTGCGCACGTGTTTCGGGCAATGCATGGAAGTTCAGTCGGGAGTATTGAAGTTCAATCCCGAGGATTGAACTTCAATACTCTCGGAGCCAAGATTCAAGATTCAAGATCTCTGGACAAAGTTGGCCCGGAATCCTGAATCTTGAATCTTGGATCCGGGAGTATTGAAGTTCAATCCTCGGGATTGAACTTCAATACTCGGGAGAGCTCAATAGGGCTGACGGATTGTGCGAAGACGATGTACTCTGCGTCTACCATCTGTGCTATTGCTTTAGTACTGCACATGCGTGGCGGTTCAGAGTGTACACATACACACATACAGAGTAGTCCTTGTACGAGTGAGGGGGTCAGGGGCAGAATGCACACGATCTCACCCCCAAACGCGTAGATAACTCGGGGGGGTACCAATCTATTATATATAACATATTACGTATCCTTTACTATATACAGTACATTGTATATTGTACAGTATATGCTTTACAATGCATACTATGTATTATACATATCATGTATATTTATATATGTTACTCTCGCTGTCTCTCTCTCGTTGTCTCTCTCTCTCTCTCTCTCTCTCTCTCTCTCTCTCTTTCTATATATATATATACAGGTTTAGGGTTTAGGGTTGACGTTCCAAGCAGGCGAGGCCGGTGAGGTGCGAGACTTTGACTCGCTCGTTGCTCGGTCGAAGAAGGATTCTGCAGATTCCGGGGTCAAGGACATCGACCGCGTGATGTGTCTGGACGCAGTTGAGTTCGAGCGCCTTCTCCGGCGTATAGATTTTGGGGAAGACGTGGACTCGCAGGACGGCGGCCCTGTCGAACCGACACGCCCTATTGACACCGCTCCTCCGCGCCTGCATCCGGTTCTGAAGATCTCTTCCCCTGCAAGCGCAAGGGGGGACTATGAGACGATCCAGAATGTGCCGATGTCAAGCAGCTTAGCTGCATCTGTGTGAGGGCAGCTCCAGAACCAGATGGTCAGAATCTGGCGTCGACATTTATTTTGGTACTCTTGTCACAAAGCATACTCCGACTGCGTGAAGTCCCTGTCGAAGGGCTTTTCGTTGTACTGAAGCATGCGAACCAGCTTCATCGGTTGCGTTTCAGTGTAGGCATTCGCAGCTCTTGTGCATATGCGTTACAAGTTCACGCCTCATCCCCAAGTCCTCGAGTTTTTGAACATGACATGTCATGACACTAGTGTCGCTGGTGCTCTTCCTTACATCCGGGTTTCAGATGGTAATCAAGGAACCTCGAAATAAAGATCCTAAATCATAGGATCCGTGCTACGAGGACTTTGAACAGCACCCCAATTCTCGCGACACCCGTACCGACCCTCGGCCCTCAAAAGCAGAAGCCCTCACGATCAGAATTGTAAGGACGCTCTTGGCTTCGTGGAGGCAGTGGTGGAAGGACCCTCAGCGAGACCTGCAGAGAGAAGGCCTGGGTTCGCGGGTTTCAGGGTTTGATGTAGAGGCCTGAATATCACCAATACTATTTCTTGGGATAGTAGTAGCAGGAGTAGTAGGAGTAGGAGTAGGAGTAGGAGTAGGAGTAGGAGTGGAGTAGGAGAGGAGTAGCAGAGGCTAGAGGCAGTAGGGTCTAGGCAGAATCGATTCATTGGTGGTTTCGTTCGGGTTGCCGTAGGGTACCCTCGGCTTCTATAAAGGTTTCAGAGCAGGATCCTCATAAGAAGTTTNCAGAGGCTAGAGGCAGTAGGGTCTAGGCAGAATCGATTCATTGGTGGTTTCGTTCGGGTTGCCGTAGGGTACCCTCGGCTTCTATAAAGGTTTCAGAGCAGGATCCTCATAAGAAGTTTTTTTCAAGGGTTCTATCAGGTGTCTCGAAGGGTTTTGCCAGGATCTTAGTAAACTGAAGAAAAAATGGCTCATCGGCTTTAAGCTTCAACTCAGGTGATTTCGAGTTTCAGGTTCCCAGGATGCTTAACACAACGGCTCTTGAACCTACGGGAACAAGAGTGATGCTGCAAGAGTTTGAGAATGGATAAGGTGGATCCTGANGCTTCAACTCAGGTGATTTCGAGTTTCAGGTTCCCAGGATGCTTAACACAACGGCTCTTGAACCTACGGGAACAAGAGTGATGCTGCAAGAGTTTGAGAATGGATAAGGTGGATCCTGAATAACTTGAAAAGGCTGACCGACCCAGTTAGAGGAGGGCTACAGACCAGTTCCTGCAGTCTCAGTCACCTGAGCTCGTGCCTTCCAACTTTGGCTTCCACTTCAGCGTCTTACTGCCTCCAAGTAAGGGTGTGGGCTGG
>BGNK01002890.1:3588-13632 GCA_003297005.1 Symbiodinium sp. clade A Y106
GGGTGGAGGTGGGGGTGGGGGTGGGGGTGGTGGTGGTGGTGTGGTAGCAGTAGTAGCAGTAGTAGTGGTGGTGGTGGTAGTAGTAGTAGTAGTAGTACTAGTAGTACTAGTAGTAGTACTAGTAGTAGTAGTAGTAGTAGTAGTAGTAGTAGTAGTGGTAGCAGTAGTACTAGTAGTAGTACCAGTACCAGCCGCCACGGCTCAGACTCTTTGGAAGTTTTGTGGTGGCTTCCGAACAGGCTCCGGGCTTCAACCTTCGTTTCTAGAGGTCCCGACCAGGCTCCTTTTCCGAATTCCGAACGACTACGGGTTTTCTTTGTCCACTGCCGAGCCATGTGCCACCGAGCGTCGTGAAGACGTCTGAGCAGCCAGGTAAGGTTTCCACTTTCCGCGCAGTGGAGGGAGTCACTTAGCTTGCTTCGTGACGAAATAGCGGATGGCGCTGCTACCAGTGCACTCACAAAATTATTCTCAGATTAGAAAGAAGTCCTTCAAGCATGCTTGCAAGCAGGTCGCTGTCAGTCAGCGAAACTGGGGTCAGCCTTTGACTCCGACCATCCTGAGGCGAATGGGAAATTGCCCACCGCCGGCCCGCACTAAGGTTGCCTCAGTCCCGCGCGCTCGCGCTGGTCGAGCCACTCAGGCTCTACGCGTCCTTTCCTGGAATGCTGGCCACCTGGGCCAGCAGCAGTGGTCGGAAGTTAAGTCCTGGCTTCTGACCGAGGCCTCCCAGACATGTGACGTCTTGGTCCTGCAGGAAACACACTGGCAGGCCACCGCGGAATTCACTGCCTCAGGATGGTACTGTGTTTCGTCTGCATCTCCAGACGACACACTCAAGGCCAACAAGAGTAAGAAGAGACGCGGGGGCACGGCCCAAACCGTCAAGGAGACGGAGGCAAGGCCTGAGAGTAGTCAGGAACAGACGCGGACGGGCCCCTCCGTGGCCAGGGCAGACGGGGTCATGGTTCTCATGTCCCCGCGCGTAGCAGCCAAGAGCGTCCGGTGGAAAGAACACGTCGTTGGCCGTGCCTTGGAAGTCCGATTCGACTGGCAGGGCGCTCGGGTCACTGTTGTTGCTGTTTATCGTGCCTCTTTACTGAAGGCGCTGGGCCGATGCGTCAAACAGGTCCCACACCGGGACACCTTGATCCTGGCAGGCGATTACAACAGCTCACTTGCCAAGCAGCCTAGGCTGGTTGGGCCGGCAGTCACCTCTCCTCGCGAACCACGACCGGATGAGCCTGAGCTTAGCAACTTCCTACACCATCACCGGCTCGTTGCGCTAAACACGTGGCAGCCCCTCTCTCCCCACACTTTCGTGCAAGGAGGCGTCCGCACCCAGATAGACTTCATTTTCACTAGAGAGATGTCGGCAGGTAGACAGGCCAAGCAGGCATCACCTTTGCTAGATTTCCCTCTAGGAAGTTGGAAAAAGGGTGGGCACTGCCCCATACAGGCCTCCGTCACACCGGTTCGCCACTGGAATTTGCCCGGCCCTCAGACTAAGCCGCTGCAGCATGACTCCGCCGCCTTGCAGGAGGCCGTTCGCGCTCTCCTCAGGCTCAGAGGATGCTTGAATGGGTCACGGAACACCTCGACTTGGATTCAGGCCCCCAAGCATGGGATGAACTGCTAATCGACGCCACGAACTGCCTGACTGTCCGGAAACTGCCGCAGCTAGAAGGCTCTGGCGTGCTCGCAGGGGGAGATGTGAATCGCCCCTCGACGGACTCCCAAGCTGAACAGCACCGTGCCTTGCAAGCTCAACACAAGCAAGCTGTCAAGCAGGCTCGAAAGGACAAAGCGACACGGTTCTTGCAAGAGGTCGACCAGGCCATAGCTAGGGGAGACCAACACGTGGCATACCAGACTCTCAAGCTGCTTAAGCCGTGGAAGCCAGCGCTACAAGCGCAGCTGAAAGATAAGCACGGTTTCCTGCTGAGCCCAGCAAACGAACTCAAAGAACTCGGCCAGTACGCCACCCAGGTGTTCGCGGCCCACCCTAAGCTCCCTGAGCAGGCAGGACGCATGCCGCAACTGGAGCCGGCCAAGCTGGCTAGGCATACAGCGTCTATCAAACCAGGGAAAGCTGTGCCCAAAGGCTCCGCTCCCGCAGGTGCCTGGAAGCTTTGCGCGCAGCCAGTGTCACAGGCCCTCGCCCGATACTGCGATTCCTTGGAAACTCAGCAGCATCTGGACGATGGTCTGACCAGAGCGGACTTATGTCTTATCCCGAAACCGGGAAAGCCGGCTGACAAACCATCGCAGCTGCGCCCCCTAGGGATATTGCGCCCGACGCTAAGGGACTCGCGGGAACAGCAAAGGAACTCTTGGAGCCGCTCACTCTGCCCTACATGCGGCTGCTGCCCCAGTTCGCTTACCTCCCAGGACGTGGCCTCTCCGACGCCCTACAGCACTTAAGGGAGGTTCGGGAACTCTGTCGCACGGCGAACCCAAGTAGGATGGAGCTGCAGCGGGGACACGGTCCGGCTGACTTGGTGGGAGGCATCACCTTCGCTCTTGACCTGCCCCAAGCCTTCGACACGGTATCCAGGAGCGAGATTCTCTCCCTCCTTGATGAGCTAGGAGCTGAGCCATCCCTGCAGCACCTGATACATGCCCTGCACCAAGTATCGCCTATATTCGCTGGGGGATCATCAGGATGTTGAAACTACCACTGGCATCAAACAAAGATGCAAGCTCGCTCCTACACTCTTCTCCGTTCTCACGGGCAGACTCCTGCACACCCTTATCAGCATCTTCGGCTGGGGCACTGTCCAGAAATTTTTTACGGGGTATGCCGATGACTTCACGATGCATCGCACTATCCGTAGCCAGGCTGACTTGGCTGCTGCGCACAAGCTCATTCTCCACCTTTTGGATGCAGTCGAAGCCCTCAAGCTCAAAGTGAACCAGGCCAAGTGCGCCATGCTGGTCAAGCTGAATGGACGCGAGGCCCCCAGAGTGCTGCAAAGGCACACGTGCTGGCTCCCTGACACAGACGGAGTCCTTCAGCGCCATTGGAGGCTGGGTCGTCACAGATCCTGGCCCGCATACCGCTGGGAAGCTCAGATGAAGTATCTAGGCATTCAAATGTCCTGCGGTAACTTCGAGAAGCAAACTCTGCGTTTTCGCATGGCAGAAGCGGCCAAGAAACTGCAGCAGGTAAGACGTTTTGTCTACAATCGTAGACACGCGGGGCCACGGGCCAGGCTGAGAGTGTGGTTCACCACGGTGTGGGCCACACTCGTCACTGGCTTACCAGAAGTCGGCCTCACGGAGGAGACAGCACGTTTGTTGAGGGGCTGGTACGCTCACAAACTGCGCTCAGTCCTAAATCAACCGGTCCATGTGAGTCGGATACCGACCGCTGACTTGTTCAGGTTGCATTCTATTCAGGACCCAGTGGACAAACTGCGGGAACGCATGCGTTCCAGGCTGCGGCGACTGACTCTCAGGGGCACGGCCCACACCCCAACCGAGCTGTCTACCATCATAGATACGCGAAGCCACGGGCTCACCCTGCTCAACACCCCGGGCTCCCAAGCTACGGAGTCGCAGCAGGCAGCTCCCACGGGCGAATCTGTGGACATCACCACGCTTCCATATCTGCTTCAGGACGTGCAGGACATTCTGACCGAGGCGCAGAACATTTCTGCCCCAACTCAGCAACCCTCCCACGGCTGCACACACTGCCACGCCCGGTTTGTCTCCGAGTACGGACTTCACATGCATGTTACGCGCATGCACAGAGACAAGGTTGACAGGTACATACCAGGAGACTTCGACCGCTCTCTGCACGCTAAGGACGGCATGCCTATTTGCGCGGCTTGCGGCAAGGAATTCAAGCAGTGGAAGGGTCTGCGCGACCACCTGCTTTCTGGGGCCTGCTCCCGACCGGATCAGCTACGATCCCTCTCCACCACACCTGAAGCACAGGTACAGAGCACAGCTTAGGTGGCCTCGCGTCCTCTCCAGCGGCGCAGGAGCTGGCTCAACGATGGGTTCTGGACACCGGACTACACTAAGGTTAAGAACCACCTGTGCCAAGCACACGTCAAAGCTTGGGCCAGAGACGGCCCTGCCTCCCTGAAGATGTGCCAGAGCTTCTCTCCCCAAATGATCAAGGGCCATCCCTGTTCCTTCTGTCGGAAGACCGTGTATGATAAGCGCAAGCACCCGGAGCAATGCGTCATCCTTTTTCAGACATGTCTTGGCTGGCAGCGGGTGCACGGCACACATGAGACGGGCGACTCCCACTCCGCCCCGAAACCTGACTCAACGGTGACACGGCCTTTGCATGCATTCTTTAAGAAACCACAGCAGGACGGCAGCAATCGCCCGGCAGTCGAGGAAAGCGCACCGATCGCTCCTCGCAAGAACGGACACGAAAGTTGGGCCCTCAGCACATGTTCGCACCATGCAAAACACTGGCAACACATGCTATGTCAACGCCACCTTGCACCTGAGTTGGGTGCCGACGATACCAGTGCTGAACTGGAGCCTCTGCTCCACCACTGCTCCAACCACAACCAGGAGCAGAGGCCGCTCAATCCCACGGGCCTCTTCCGCTCGCTGATGCCACGCTGGAAGTTTGACGGGAGACAACAGGACGCTGCTGAATTCCTGACCTTTCTGCTGCAAGGCAACACCGGTGCCTTTCAGCCGGTTGACTGGCAGGGTCACACGGATGGCATCTTGGAAGCTGAGGACCAAGGTCTCACGCCTCTTGTGTTGCCACTCACCCGGGTCTGTGTCACACTACAACAAGCATGCACCGCCTGGTATAACCATAGCTACCAGAGGGCGCTGGCTTGGGCCCCGGACATCTTGCCAGTAGTCATTGTGCGCTGGGCAGATGGCCAGAAGAACACCACGCTGCTGGATTTGCGCCAGCGCCTCAGCCTCCCTACGTGGGGGCCCGCACAGACCAGGGAGTGGCACACTTACGAGGTCAAATCGGCGTATATCACATCGGTAACACCCTAAATGCAGGCCACTTTCGGCCTTTCTGGTTCTACCCAGGCCGGGGAGTGCTCTGTAGCGGAGGCTGCTGCCTTCTCTTTCTACTCGAGCAGCAGTGGCCCTGGCTCACCCTAAAGGGGTAGGTGCTGGCCCAACAAGTTGCAGCTCTGTATCGTGGCACCGAGGGGTGCCTGTGCGTGGGAAGGCCGGACCCCACAATAGGTGGGCATGGCCCGCCCCACGTCAAGGCCAAGCATGCTTTATTTAGGCATGCGCAGGCCTGCCCGCAACTTTTGAGGCTGTGATCAACCATGTCTGAAAAAGTCAAGAGCCCCGAGCACAAACGTGGTCGGCATAGCTCCCGCTCTGCTCTCGCAAGACGCCCCCATGGCGCCACCAGCAGACCCGGCCGCTCCCTCAGGCGGAGCATTCGGACAGGCGGGCCCAACGGGCAGGCAGGGCGGTGCAGCCTCTCACCAATGCCGAGCTCACTCAAGGTTTTCTGCTACACGAGGAGCAGTTGGCCCTGCTTCAGCTGCAGACCTCTCTGGTGTACAAGCTTCCCATGGACGGCCTGCTCTCCGGCAAAGCCCACCCCCATGGATCATGCTCCCATTTCACGGCGGGAGCACTGCTCGTTCAGCTTGGCCACTCCAAACAACGACCGCCTGGAGTGGATGTCGAGACGGCCTTCGGGAACATGGTCTCGGACCTGGGTGACGAACCACATGTGCAACTGGTCTCGCCAGAGAAATTAGGCAAGAAAGCGCCCGGTGGCCTTTCTCGCAAAGCACGCGGCAAAGCCAGCTGAACGTAGCGGGGCCAAGGGCCTTCTGGCACGGTTAGCGCGGGGGCACGGCCTACTGACTCGATCTCTTCCTCAGAGGTCGCTTTTTCCTTTACCACTCAGGGACAGCCACACGCTGTTTGTTTCCCTGGGACTCAATGTATAGCACTCGCGATACTCCTTCGCAACATTCAGCGGCCGCTCATGCCATGTTGCTTAGTGCATCAGCCTGCGTGTGCCTTTTCTGTCATGCGTTAAGTAGAAGCCTGCCTCTTGCCACTGAACTTTCTCTGAAGCTATTTGGAGATCGTGTTTCAAGCGCTGGGGCGCTGGTCAACTCGCTTGCTGACTCGTCATGCCGGGACTGCTCCACGACCTCTCCTACTACCTCGCGCAGTGGGAAGAGGCCTGCAAAATGGCTTGGTTCGCAATCAGTCTGCGGATGGTTCCTCCTCCTCGACGGCGGCGGCACAGCCGGAAGAGCAGCCTCGCTTCCATCAGGCCGCCAGAAGCCGCCAACACCACCTCAGCCGATGCAGGGACGCCGCGCAGCCAAGTGAAGCAAGCCCTTTGCGGACTGTAGTGCGTAATGTGCTGAAGGGTGCGTACACTGTGCGACCCTTAGGTTTTTTACGGATGGTCACTGACCGCCAAACACAGGCTCTGTAAAAACCCACTATAGGGTAGCTCTGACAGAGGCTGCCGCACACGCACCTGTATTTGCCTTCTTTGCCTGCCGGTCTTGCATAGCCTCCAGAAAGACTTCTAGCGGAAGCCGCAGGCTCCAGGTTAATTTTCAACACTCTTGGGTGTCCTTCGCTGCCCATGGCCTCTCACTCCCCGCGCAGCAGCGCTGACGCGCTGCACATTCGCAGTGGGCTGACCCATGACCCGCTCCACATGGCGACGGACATCGTGGCCGCCCTCAAACACCATGCAGACACTGTGCAAGCTGTCCCGGCGCCTCAAACCTTTTGGAGGGCCCCACCTCGGCAGCCTGTGTTTCCCTCCTTAAGGGCAACCTGGGGCAGACGGTTGGTCGCGGCCACACCTGCCGAGTTTACTTGAGCCGTGATGACCCGCAATGCCACGACTGTGGCCAGCACCCAAGGGTCTAGACGGGGACACGGTCCAGCGGCTCAAGTTTGACATTTCGGCTGCACTGCAGATGTTACACTCTGCACAGATTGTGCATGCAGACGTGCATGCGGACAATGTGATGCTCCGCCAGCACCCGCCGTGCTTCGTTCTCATAGACTATGCCGGCTGCTCCGCTGAGGCGATCTACCCGCTCAGCAGAGGCTATGGCGTCTCAGGCTATGGCGACATGCACCGGCCGCCGACCCTGGAAGGGTCTCCACATCCTGTTCGTTCATGGTGATTACTATACCGCCTGGCCCAGACTATTCTCAAGCAATTCATGCAAGAGGGACAGCCCACCAAGCGCAAGAAGGCCAATTCAGCGGAACCAGCGGCGTTACCGGCGAGTCGTGGAATCCCTTCTCACAGGAAAAGCGGAACTCCAGCTGTGGCTGGAGCGAGACACCTGGAGCCAGCCCATCTACCCGCACTCCCCATTTCCTAAGGGCTCCTAGCGCGACTCGGCCTTCAACCCCATGATCACCGCTCGGGCTCCGACTTTGTGAAAAAAGCGGGGACAAGGTCCGAGACAAGCTTTCTCTCTAGCCTCAGCTGGAGCTGCTACTTGTCCGGCTTGACCACACTTGGACAGTTTTGCCCTGACCTGAGAAGCAAGCCTCACCATCTGCTGAATTTCATTTTCCCAGGACGTCGGGCCAAGTCCCGCGAAGACTTTCTCGCAACGGCTAAAACAAGCACCGGGGACCTAATCGGTGAATGAGTTTCCGGATGAACAGAGGCACCGGCTGCCTTCCCATGGAACAGCCCTATCTGCTGCGAGCGTTGCGTCATTTCTGCAGAACGGGCCTAAGGGATCTTAGAGCGAGTGCCAGACCGCCTATAGCCTCATCATGTGGCGGCTGCGTCCTCCCTTGGGCCCTTCACCGGTGGAGCTGGACGACTCGGGCGACGAACTTCCGGTTCACAAGCGCCAGCGCCGGGAGTCTTCGCACCCTGCAGCTCAGGCTTCTGCAGCACCGTTTTGGCAGCATGCCTCAACCCAGGAAGACGTGACTACTGCCCTAGCAGCGCAAGGAGCTGCACACGGAGGAGTCTGCCTACATCTGCCGCCGGACATCGACGAAGCTGACGATCCTTTTTCCCTTTGCGCGGTGGAGAGACACTCCGTGGCTTGCCTCCACCGACGGTGGGTGTCCTTCGAGCAGCTAAATGACATGCTCCCCACCATCACGGCATGCCGTCATGAGTCGGTGGCACTGCATGCCAATTCGGGAAGACCGCAAGTCTATTATTACCTTCGGCGCCTACGTTCAGGGGCCACTGACTGGGCTTCGCTCCCCGACCAAACGCTATCCTATGACAACGCGACTGCTTAATGCTGTCGTTTACACCATGGCAGGCCCATGCCCGCACATTACTTTGTTTCTGGCACGGAACATGTCGGCCGGCCTCCACGCGGATGTCAACAACGCCAACACGCCCAACATCCTCATACCATTATCGGTTTTTGACGGTGGCCACCTCTTCATTGAGGACAAGGAAGGCGTTTACCAGCTGGACGCGGATGGCCCTCAAAACATCTGTGACCCTGCCGTTCTTGAGTTTGGATGCCTCCGAGCGACACCTCGTCCTACCCTGGTCGGACTCATCCTGGAAGCCTACCATGTCCGCAATGCTGATCGCTTGCCACATCACTCCCGACAGTGCCTGAAAAGCCTAGGCTTCTACGTGTCACCTCCACTGGAGGCGATTACACTAAAGACCGAATCTGTAAACCTAGGCGGCAGCACGGCTGATGAGGGTGAACTGCATCATGATTGAAGCGGAGGCACGGCCAAACAGCTACTAAACTTGAATTTGCCGATTAGGCTCTTTATCGCATTAGCCAGTCGGCGGCACCAGTGAAAAAGTGCTGTATGCTCCAGGCCTGCACATAAAATAGAGATTGCGCGAGGGACTGAGCCCGGCACCTGCGTCATACTTCAACTGCTGACTCTGAGGCCTATCATCGCAGACGACCGCATCGACACGACAGCTTCAGCTGCAGAACTGGCACGACAAACCGTGCCCCGTGCATCCTTTTTCTGCTGCGGTTGTTGGTTTGCGGGCTTCACTTCTTGGAGCCGTGACAAGTTGTAGGCTGGCCCCACAACAGTCTCTCTTCTGGTGCCTGCTGGTGTCTAAACTCCCGTGCACAGTTTGGCACGAAGCAATTGAAGCAGCCCAGACACGTGCAGCAGAAGCATGAGTCACCGACCAGCAACATACGCCAATTAGCCTCTAGTTTCAAACTGCTTACATGATGTTGCTGCTTAAGGCACAGATCCCAACACTGCCGCACCTCCTTTCCAGGGCTCCACAGGTTCCGGCTATGGCTGCAGGCAGCTGCTTCAGCACAGCAGGCAGCCACGCCGGCCCCCGCAGCGACTCCATTGCCGACCCGGCCGAAGCCTTTGTTGGTGCTAAGTGACAGCACCCTGCAGCATTTGCTCTGGAGCGGGACCACGGGTCAATCTTATGGTGTGGTGCACTATCAGGGCGTACTACGTCCAAGGTCCACCCGCACCCCAGCAGTACAGGAAGTACTTGTCTGGCAGTTCATCCGAGTCCTTGGCGAGACGAAGCCATACCCATCGGAGAGCCAGGAGCTCATCAGTTTTCTGAAGGAGCACTACTATGATGAGGTCTCGGTGAGGCTCATCCCCCTTCACGACCGTCTTCTCGAACAGAAGCAGAAGAACTACGACTGGATTGCAAACAAGCGCGATGACTACGGCTTGGGGTTGTATGAGCTTCGCAATGACACCATCATGAGCCTGCAGGGGGCCTTCCCCTTGGTGCGACAGATCTACAACGCCAACAACTGCCACTTCCGCCCGGCTGTGGCTGACCAAGTGATAGGTCTGCTCCTGAGCCGTGCCTTGCATCAAATGCGCCAAGCGAACCCGAACGCGGTTCACGTTTTGGTGGTCTGCTCATGGAACTGCACCGGGGACACGGTCCACAGCGAGATGAATGCCACTGCAGGAACTCTTCATCTCTGATGACTATCACATCTTAACTTGGTTCTTCTTTAGGGTTGAGGTGAGGCCTCTGCTTATCTCGCGGTTGTTCCTTCTAAAGCTAGGCTGCGTCGGGCAAAAGACTAACCGCGTGTACAAACTTTCGTGTGCAAGCTTGCAGTTGCA
>BGNK01002890.1:13686-26032 GCA_003297005.1 Symbiodinium sp. clade A Y106
GTGTTTGGACCGGGGCCCCCGCCCCCGCAGGGGGCTGCACCTTCGTGTGCACTCTTGCTTCACTTGACCCCGTTGGCCAATGGAGCCCCATCAGCAGAAGCCGAGAAAATGAAGGTCTGTGCGCGGAACTGCATGTCTGTGTGAGTTGTGTCAAGAACTGCGCTGAGTGCTCGTGTAGCTGCATGTCCGTGCTAAGTTACATGTTTGTGCCTCAAGCCAGCTTGTGAACATCAGGAAGCCGAACCTCCCGTGAGACCCAAAAAGATGACCTCTGTCATTCGGAGACACTGTCTGAAATAGGAGCAGTGGCGGCGCGCCACACTCTCAAGGGATGGGTCTTCAGGCCTTACTTGGAACCAAGGCAGACCCATGCCCAAGACCCTCTTTCAGACCTACATGCACGATGACCACCCGGAATTCCTGGCCGACTTTGAGCGCACTTTCTGCAACGATGACGTTCTGCTTGAGACCCTCGTTCTTCATGCCGAGGACAGCGGAGCACATCTCATCCGCAATCTACGTCAGCCTGCACACAAAGCCGACGTTTTTCGGTATATTCATCACTACCACTACGGCGGCCTCTATCTGGACATCAAAATTGCGCTGCGCATCCCGTTGTCTTCTGTGCTGTCGTGCATGGCAAAAGAATGGGACAATGTCCAAGTCAGGCGTAGCACGGAACTGGGGCTTCTGCCCAGAAGGGGTGACGGGGGCACTGCCCAAAGAGTATATGATCATGGCCATCGGCGTCAAGGGCGACCATATCTTCCAAGGGACCATTTATGGTCAACCCCGTCACCTCCTCATGTTGGCCGCCGTGAACCACGCTTTCAGTAAGACGATACTGAGCAAGGTGGCCAATCTCGAGTACATGATCTTTTGCAAGGAGCTCTGGAAGCTCCTCGGCAATGACCTCGGCCATGCTCCCCAAGCGTTACGATCTATCTCCTGCAGGAGAGGCACTCCATGGACTTGAAGCGAACAAAGGAGCTCAACAACGACGGCCACTATTTTGAGACCAGGAGCGGCATGAGCGTGGCCAGTCTTGATGCAGGCGACTTCGACCGCATTATGCAGGCCATCAACAATGAGCCCAAATGCCAAGGCCTCACAGCGGAATCTGTGCTTCGCAACATTCCCAGAGGGCTGTGCACGCACCCCGATGATCCAGCGTGGCTCTCCTGCAGATTCTGCCTGCGTAACGGACGCAGACTCATGCTCCCCAATGAGGTGGGCGTGACGAACCATTTCCTGAAGAGTCGTCACGCCCCCATTGAGACGGAACCAACCGAGGCGTCGCCGGGTCGTCAGAGCATGTGGTCAACGCAAAATCAGGCAGCGGCGGACCAGCCTCCTCCAGAACCAGTACAGGACGCCCCGCCACGCTGGATTCCCGCGAGATATTTGGGCTTGGACTGCCGCCCATCCCCGCGCAGCTCCGGGGGCGCGTTGTGGGACACGCAGGACGAGGTGGCGACGGCAGGACTCCCATCGTGCCAGAAACTCCACCCCTCGCGGCTCCCCCATCCCAGGCCCAAAACCCCTGCGGCACCTCCCACCCGCCCTTCCGATACGTAGAGCTCAAAGCATCCACCGTCTTTTACGGCATCATCCATTCGCTTTTCCAGCGCATGTGGGATCGCACAGAAATGGATGACATTCTTGAGACCGACGAGAACTTTGAGATCGTCGCTTCCACCCTCAAGCGCATTTATGACCAGACCTGCCGGAAGTGTGGATGCCTGAACCGAGTCATCTTCTACCAGCTCAAGGAAGGCCGAGATGGTCGGAAAACAGCTGGTGGCATCGAGACAGGTACGATGACTCTGGCTCGAGGTCTAGCGGTAGCCGCCACTGGCGCCGCTGACTCAGCAAGCACTAAAGGCGGGACCACGGGCAACTAACTTTCCAGACGCTACTAGCTGTCGGACGGGGCCAAGGGCCAACCACACTAGGCTCTAACCGGCTCTTCCGAGACAGCGGCGTAGAGTGGTCTTTCTGCACAGCCGCCACCACTGGTTGTGCATAAAACAGTCTGCTCAACTGCGCCGGCTCTCCTTGCACGGGCTTGCAGCGCATTTAGCACGAGCTACATATGACTAAGTCTGCCCACGCCAGTGCAGGTACTTCGACCGAGCAGACACATCCTCGCTGGAGACCCAACCGTGGTCCTGTCATGTGGAGGTCTTGAGGTTCGACGGTCCCAGTGGGATACGGAGCATCCGTTCCAGGCAACCCTGTTCGGACGAGATGGGCACAGAGCCTCAAGTGCATGACGGCCCAAAGTGGTACGGTGCAGCATGGCGTGGATCGGTTCCCAAGGGTTGCATTCTCAGACTTCTCGACCACTTACTTCCTGGTCTTCTTAGTTTTCAGACATGAGTTGATCACAGAGCCAGTTTCACACCAAAGTGAGTGCACATCGCGAAAGTGCTGAGCCCGCTCGCACAGCGTCCAATTGAAAATAGCACCAGTACCAGTACAAGTGCCACACACGCTCGTAGGAGAACTTGTGTTTTCATGCGGTTCGGACCCGGTTTGCACGATANGGGATGATGACGTTCTCGGTGGTGATGCTCGCATGGTGCAGCTTTCGTGGTGATGTTTGCAGGGCGATGTTTTCTTAGTCTCATGTGGGGGTGGTTAGGGGGGTGGGTGGGGAGAGGATCCATGCCTTTTGCGACCATGCCCAAAACGCTGGTATTTACAGCGTTTTTCTTTGTACAACATACTGCGCAAGGGTGTGGAGCAATACACGTTGTTACAAGCATCCATGCCTTTGGCGCCCATGCCCAAAACACCAGTATTTGCAGCGTATTTGCCTCTTTGTACAACATATTGTGCAAGTAGCGCTTTCCTTTGTGAAAAAATGCGTAAAACGCACGCATCACAAGAAACATACCAAACCTTCAAAAACTATCGTGATTTTTGACACCCGCAGCTACCTAATGCGTTTTTGTCGGCCCTGCCAGAACTTTCGGCACTTCATGAGGCTAAATTTTGCACATTCCACTTTTCGTGGCAGCCGGCAACGCCGCAAGGGTGCTCAAATCTGAAGATTGCGTTCGGTTTGAAACACATCAAAACACCAGTCCTCCTACGAGCGTGTGTCCTAAGTAGTCGTCGTCGTCATCGTCGTAGTAGCAGTCGTAGCTGTAGTCGTAGCTGTAGTTGTAGTTGTTGTCGTGGTCGTGGTCGTGGTGGGGGTCGTGGTCGTGGTGGTGGTGGTGCTAGTGGTGGTCGCGGTCGTGGCGGTCGCGGTAGTGGTGGGAGTCGGAGTAGAAATAGCAGTAGCAATAGCAGTTGCAGTCGTAGTCGCGGCCGCAGTCTTAGTCATAGTCGTAGTAGCAGTAGGAGTGGGAGTAGCGGAACCAGATGCCGTAACAGTTGCAGTAGCAGTCGTACCCGTACTAGTACTCGTACTTACTGGTAGGAGTGGTAGTGGTGGTAGTAGTGGCAGTGGTTTAGTAGTCCAGCCAGGAGACATGGTCAAGCTTGCAAGTAGCTCAGACATCGAAGCCTGGACGGAGCCGCATAATGCAATCACAACCCGCAGGATCGATTACAGTGGAAGCGGCATCAGATGACCTTTGCCATGTCTCTCGGAGCTTTAATGAAACGTGCATTTTGCGGCTCGAGCGGGCCTCAAAAGAATCCCATCTGCAACTTTTCAGCGTCGTCCAGCTCGCCTGATAAAATAAACTGATGCTGGTAGCTGAACAAGCATGTAGGGTTGCACATCGCGAGGTATTGCCTTGGCCCCGAGTTTCATAGCAGTCTCCAGAAGCTGGAAGCACGACAGGGACACTGCGGCAAACAGCTTCGAAGCTTAGGCAAGAATTCCCCGGTGAGTTCACAACCTTCGAATTCCCAGGCAGGATACGGTCACAGCTTTGTGCAGAACTGCTTCAAAATCCAGCTGGAAAAAGATGCAGGATGGCCAGCCCCGTTGAACATGGCGGCTGCGATTTTGGGGAACCAAAAGATGTTGTCCCCTTTGGAGACTCTCGCCATATCAGCGGCAATACACATGCAGGGCGCAGGCTGGAGGGTTTGGGCCGGGAATGCATGCACACCCTTACCGTGAAAGATGCCATAGGTCGTTTGTTTTGCTGAAAAGCCATTGAAGCAGTCATACTTTGGACTGACCCACTTGGATTTTCCATTGCGATATGTGCGATCAGTGTTTATGTTGCCCGGTGGCCCAGGAAACTGCAAACTGGGCCGCCATTGCTGCCGATGCTGGTGGAGGGCCAGAGCTTTATCGAACCTTTACGATGCATAGCAGCGCATGCAGCGTTCGCAGAAGGTCCGGTATACTGCACTTGTGAAGCAATTTTGCGTGCCGAGGATGCCCAAGACGAGTGCTCCGTGACAGAGTTTTGCAGGAAGTATGGCATGCCGGATCGGATCATTCAGGAGCCCCGAGAGTGCATCTCACAGAACTAGGGCTTGCTTTGAAGGAACGATTTCTTGAAGGCTTGCCTTCCAGTGCCTCCATGGCTCTAGACGGATACCTCCAGGAAATTTTCATTCCCATGGCCAAAGCACTGGATTTCATCGATCCCGACCGCCTCTCCATGACTGTCGTGTTGACGGCCATGAACCGCTTCATTAACGAGCCTGGACTCCAGAAAGCCTGAAGACGTTATTGGGCAGTTTGCCTCGGTTGCCTTGGTCGTGCATGCAGCTTGTCAAAGACTCGCATAGCTCGAAGAACCTTCAGTCCTAGCATG
Source organism: Symbiodinium sp. clade A Y106 (assembly GCA_003297005.1). Classification (NCBI taxonomy): domain Eukaryota; class Dinophyceae; order Suessiales; family Symbiodiniaceae; genus Symbiodinium; species Symbiodinium sp. clade A. The sequence continues at coordinate 18,423 of BGNK01002890.1, forward strand.
CCGTATCACCTAAGGAGACCGATGGAAGCCAAACTGCCTTCCTGGACGGAAACCAACCCGACCGGCTTTGCCAACCTATGGCCGCCGGTCCCAGACTACAACTGGTTCAAGGTTTTAGAGGCTCTTGAGGCTCGTGCTCTCCGTTTCTGCCAGAAGATCTTCATTTCAGGGCTCATCCTCGACGTCTGCAATCTCAAGATTTTTCAGGCTCCGGGAAACTGCCGAGCGTCATGCAAGTCGATCCGAAGGGCTCCGGAACCGGTAAGGCCGGCAAGGAAGGTCATGAGGGTTCCCTCAGGTGGAGCACATTCAACGCCTCGGCGGAGACGTTCGCCTCGGGGCAGTCGTGGAGGAGGCCGCCCAGAAAGAGACAATCGATGATGTTAAGCTTGCTGTCATCACGCTTGGGTCTTCAAGCTTAGTGCACTCTGCAGATCTTGCGGCCTTAGATCCTTTGCGCTTGCTTGGAAAACCATGGAAACAAGCACGGAGGTTGTTCTGCGCCCAGACGGCTCTGTGGATTACCTGACCCTGGGATCTTGAAAGCCATCTTGCACATGCACTTGTGGCACGTGGAAGCTCTAGCAAAGCACGACGTTGTCCCTTTCACCGCAAGCGCTGACCCCTGACAGACCTGCTTGCCTGAAGCGCCCACTCGGCACTCACTCGGGGCGTTTCCTACTGAAGTACTGTTGCCGGCCATTTGTTTTTATGCTGTGTGTGTTTTGTCCTTGCGCTCCTGATTTCATGCTCCCTCCCCATGAACGTAAGATGCACAAGCAATGCAAGCTTGTGCACAACGCCGGCTTTTGCAAGGAGCATGCGTGGTGGCGAGAAGTTTTCGGCGGACGAGTACGTCTCCGCGATGCCCGTCGGAATCCCAAGTGATTTGTAAGCAAGCCACTCTCCGAGGCATTGCCAAAAGCACGGTATGGGTCCCGTGCAAGCCTGGCCCACCTAAGGTCGACGTGCTGAAGCGATTACTGCCGATGCAGTGGTCAATCATGCCTTTTTTCCGTCAGCTTCTTGGGCAAGCACGGGTTCATGGTGCTTTCGGTGGCTCGCCATCTTGGGTTGTGATTATGGACCGCGGCATGAAGAGCTTTAGACTTGCGGCCGTTTCGTTTCCACGATATGACCACCGTCTCCCGCTTGTGACAAAGACCCCGCCTCACGGAGAGCTTTTAGATTCAAAACCATCTTCGAAATCGGATGCCACACCTCGCCTGAATCCTTGTAGGGAACCTGGATGGCCCAGCTGAGGCTGGACCAGTTGGAGGGAATTCCGGCCACGTTGCTTCAGTTTTGCGTCAGAATGCCGCCAGGGTGGTAGTAGGTGACTTTCCCAGTGAGACGCTTACTTTCCGCCGGCACTAGTGTTTGGGGTTTACGGTTTGTAGAAATTGTTAAGAGTGGTTCATGTTGAAGCAAAGGTCATCAACATCCACTTGTGGTTCGACCGAAAGCTGCGGAACATCGATGCTTTGTGTTTCAGCCGCAGCCCACTGCTTTCTGTGCGGCTTGGCTGCTTGCGGGGCATAAGAATGCAAACAAAAGTTGAATTCACAAAAGTGTCGGTTCCAACCATAGCACTCTGCATTGGGATGTCCTGGGGGTTAGCTGGGCTGTTCTGGTTCCAGAAACTTCTATGTTTTTGGTTTTTGCATTTCGGCAGACCGGTTCGGCGGTGCTGCTTACCGTTGTTGGAATATTGTTACCACCCCGCCCTGTGGTTCCAACTGCTTATAGACAGGAATAGAAAATTCTTACTACAAGTAAAAGTTTGCAGCATCTATAGACACAACACAAAATGCACCTTCATCATATATATATATGTGGTCACCCCCCACCCATGACAGACCATCCCCTTCAAAACATCGCTCCCACCGGCGTGTTCGTGTTTTTCCGGAGTATCGAGTTTGAGCCTGCCGAACGTGCCTTGGGCACACCCGAAGACCGAGACCAAGAAACCAAAGCTCCACGGAGAATGCTGGACCTGTTTTGGTTTTTTGGGTATGTTGGCTTTTTGGTGTTTTTGTATTTTGGTTGTTCGGTTTTTTGTGTCTGTCGTGGAAAGAGTCCTGTATCACAAAACCAAAATACCATAAAAACAAAATACCAAAACACTAAAATACCAAAAACCAAAAAAACAAAACAGGTCCAGCATTCTCCGTGGAGCTTTGGTTTTTGGTCTCGGTCTCCGGGTGGTTAATATCTTGTTCATACTAACATTCGTACTCAAGCTAGCATTACACTANAAACCAAAAAAACAAAACAGGTCCAGCATTCTCCGTGGAGCTTTGGTTTTTGGTCTCGGTCTCCGGGTGGTTAATATCTTGTTCATACTAACATTCGTACTCAAGCTAGCATTACACTAACCCTAATACCAAGATTAATATCCCTACGACTATTAATTTTCATATTTGTATTCGTAATAATACAAATCTGAAAATTTTTACTAAGACTACTATTATTGAAACTAACTTGAATGCTAATACTCCTACGAACACTAATACTCATAGTAATAGTGATACTAGAGCTAATATTCATACAAATATAAATTCTGATGTACATTCTAATACCAAAGGCAACAGTAATACTAATACAAATTACAAATATTCCTGCGAATACAAATCATCATATGAAGATCAGTATTAATGATAATACGTTCACTAATACTAATGCCAATATTTATACTAATGCCATTGTTTGTATAAGCATTGATACTCCTACGAATACTATTACATATTCTCTTTGGATAACAACACTATCACCAATACTAGTTTTGGCATTGATAATTTGTTGAATGTTCAAGATAAAACCAGTATTAGTACTAATATTAACGTGAGGCTCCGAGTGTACGTGCAAAACTGAGTCGAACTGACTCCTTGTGTGGCATGTTGCCAATCAAGCCCTGGGGGCTATGTGCGTGCTAGGGCTGAGAGTGACCAATCTCTTGAAACAAGGCCCGGAAATTCACACAGTTGGATGCTATAACCTTGCTTCGCGACCATCAGCCATGCAAGAGGCATTAAAAAACCAATATTAACATTGATATGAATGCTAATATGAATATGCATAGAACTCATACGAATATGAACATCAATACTCCTATGAATACCAATAATCATATTCAGATTGATATCAACATGATTATTAATTCCAATGCAAAAAGACACCTGCATATACTAATGTACATAAATATGCATACGACTATGTTAAAATACAGATATATCAATGCATTCGTGTACATATATGAGTATTTTCTATATACCTATATACCAATGTAAAAATGGCTACTGCTTTCTTACGCTGCTGTCCTTGGGGTCTTTCTGGTTTTTCGGGTCTCTGCGATGCCTCCGAACGACCCACCCGCTCACTACTTGCCGCCAGTAGGGCGGCATACCGAAGTTTTGGAGCATGACAACCGTAAAGATGAAACCGGGGAGGATCCCAAAGATTCCACTTCGCGTACCTCGATTCGTCGGCCCAAGACCTTAAGAAGGCTAAGCTAGAGAAGAGCGACACAAGCAGCGGCAGTTTGCATGAGGGTTTGATTACTCCAGGCGAGCCAATTTTTGGGACTCAAGAAGACACTCCTGATGAAGATGTTGAGATACCTGCGAATTCTCAGGCCATGGAAGTTCCATCAGGGTTTCCCATTGAACTTACTGGCGGTAAAGGACCACAGCAGATTGACCTTACTGAGCAGGACAAGGCCTTGATGAGCTTCAGACAGCAGCACCCACCCAGGCGGCGGTGCAAGCAAGCTTGAATGCCCCCCTGATTAATAATTCCACATCTGNGCCTCCATAACAAAGCTCATAGACCGTATGCAGATATTTATGGCGGGCCTTCAGACCCAGGGTGTTCGGCTAAGCCAGGTTGAAGCTGTCACTTCGGAACATACCATCCGTCATGAACGCTGGGACGCACGGATGACCTCCATTGAAGAGAAGATTCGTGAATTGGAAGCGCTGAAGAACAATCTCTCTAGATCGCCCAGGCATTTCCCCGCACCCAAATCCCCGAGATCCCCTCGTTCCCCGAGACATTCACATTTCGGACGGAATGAGTTTCTGGGTGAAGAGGATCCAGATTGGAGGCTGGAGGTTGGATTGATGCAAGACGAGATGCAATCCAAGAGACCCGTAACATTCTACAGGATGCACAAGTTCTGGATCAGCTTGATGAAGTTTGGGCCCCATATAGCAGAACCAGCTTCGNTTCTACAGGATGCACAAGTTCTGGATCAGCTTGATGAAGTTTGGGCCCCATATAGCAGAACCAGCTTCGTCAAGATTCGCTTGATCCTTGATGCCGGTCTTCAACACAAAAGACTATTCTGGATAAGCTCAAATGATTTTCTTGGGTTTCAAGAATTGGGGGTCAGATCTCCTGCCACCTTGGCAAATTTTGGAGGCCAACCTTGATGGGTGTTGGGGTTTCTACGCCTGTAAGCCGCCCCTCGNATGATTTTCTTGGGTTTCAAGAATTGGGGGTCAGATCTCCTGCCACCTTGGCAAATTTTGGAGGCCAACCTTGATGGGTGTTGGGGTTTCTACGCCTGTAAGCCGCCCCTCGCTTCTCGCACTGTCGCTGTAGGCATTCCATCTCGACTGTTTCCTTTTATTGAGAAAGTAGGATGTTTTTGCTGTGGTATTGGCATCATTCTTAAGCAAAACTCTATGCGCACTTTCGTTGTCTCTGCCCATTTACCCCATAGCGAGATGACTGCATTGACACTTGGCAATCTTTTAATTCTGAACTAACATCGTCGTCTTCAAGACATAGTGATTATTCTGCATGGCAAAAGTTATGAATTAGGTGCAACCGAACGATGCATGAACCCAAACACTGTCGATGAGCGTGGTTTCATCGCTGACATCCAGCAGAGACATGGCCTGATCACGACAAAGCCTTCCACACACACACACATGGAGCAATGGGCGTGGGTCTTTCTCTAAAATTGCCTTCATTATGGTTTCTACACCAACAGTCGATCTTCTTTCTGATGTGACTCCGACTCTTTTAGGCTGCGACCANCACACACACACATGGAGCAATGGGCGTGGGTCTTTCTCTAAAATTGCCTTCATTATGGTTTCTACACCAACAGTCGATCTTCTTTCTGATGTGACTCCGACTCTTTTAGGCTGCGACCATAGGGCTGTGGCAATTTCCTTTCGTGCAGTTGGTCCCAAAGAGCCCAAACATCCACGCGCAACAAGACCCCGAAACAGATTTGGTGGATGGTGCGTCAATGGTGCTGAGTGTTGTCATGGAGCCTGCGACATGATAACTCTTTCACTTGGGCTAACAGTGAGTCTAACTCGCACGTTCCACACGTGTGTTCATGTCCGTGTTGAGTTTGTGCGTGAGTGCCTTGTCCATGTGACGCGTGCTGCAGATTCTGGCATCACAGCTTGCAAGTTAAGTAGAGGAAGTAGTGTCTTGTGAGCGCTTTGCTTCTCGTGCGTTCTCGCCGTAGCCCGTAGCTGGCGCATGGCTGTGCTCCGCCCATCGGGCTGGATATCAAGTTCACTTCTGCAAAGTGCATGCGCAAGCGATGCCACGGCCGGCATAACCGCAAGCTCTTCGGTGGCTCCTGACGGTCAAAACGGGGTTCCACTGGAGAGCGACACAGGTACAGAACCAGAAAGCGTAGAAGGTGACGGAAGCACCAGTGCGATCGACTTCTTGGACGATCTTAAGCCTGAATGTCCTGGCCACTGTGAGCTGGCGCACTGCTCACAGTCGCCGAGGGTTCAGCCAGGCGTCGAGCAGCACGCAGCAATTGATGCCTTCAGCAGGATAGGAAAGCTCACCTCCATCCAAATGCCTTGGGAGGCGCCCTCAGTAAGCGCAACGGCCGCCCAAGGTCCAGTTTTTGCCAAAGTAGTCAAATCGCGGCAAAGCATCACGCCGCAACAGGAGCAAAGGCAGTCAACATCTGGACAGACGTGTGTGTTAGGTTCCGGCATGAGTGTGGGCCGGGCTTGGCAGCAAAAGATGTTCTGGAGCCGGTAGCGTTCAGAGAAGCTGTCTTCGCAAATGTCGAGGCTTGCCTTGGGGTCAAGTCCCCACTGACTGTTCTGAAGCGTGCTCGTAGCTTCGCAGCGTGGCTGCGCTGGCGGGATGCCGTGCTGCCTGACTGCGGCGGACGGCTCTCTGAGGCCAACGCGTGGCGCTATGTCGCTCAGCTAAAGGACATGCAAGCTGCCCCAACACGNTTCGCAGCGTGGCTGCGCTGGCGGGATGCCGTGCTGCCTGACTGCGGCGGACGGCTCTCTGAGGCCAACGCGTGGCGCTATGTCGCTCAGCTAAAGGACATGCAAGCTGCCCCAACACGCAGGTACTGCGGTTGCATAAAGGTTTAGAAGATGTGTCTCGTCACCCCGTCGACAGAGCAATGTGTGCTTACGCCTTGGTTACCTTATACGGAAGGGCAAGGCATTCTGACCTCGAGCAGATTTCGTCCATCACTCACGATCATGACAAGCATGGTGGATTCCTCCAAATCCTGACCAGAAAGCATAAAGGTGCCAAATCAGGACAAAAGAAGAGCAAGTTTATGCCCATCCTCGTGCCGGCCATTGGCGTCCATGGAAAGCCGTGGATGCATTTCCTAGTTGATGTGTTTCAGGGGTTGCGCTTGCCTGTTGACGGTGCCATTGATGGGCCAGTCCTGCCTGCGCCGCGTGACTGTAGAGGTGAGGAGTTCTCGTGCCGGGCAATTGAGTCTGGTGAGGTGACTGCTTTCCTGCGGACGCTTCTCAGTTTGCCAGCGCCAGTGGCGGGCGAACGGAGTGTTTCTTCTCACTCCTTGAAAGCTACCTGCCTCAGCAGTACGGTGTGTCAGGTCGCACGCAGGCGGTGCTGGGCAGACATTGCAAGTGCGCCTCCACTGCTGATGCCGTGTACGCAAGGGACCTGGGTGTCGGTCCAATGCGCGAGCTGCAGAGAATCAATGAAGCCATAGCCGAAGGAGATGTCCGACCCGATGAAGCTAGGTCTAGATGCTTCAGGTTTCCGCCTCAGCGCCCGTCCCCTGTTTCTGAGGTTACAGAGAACCAGTGCGAGGCGGAGGAGGGTGTGCAAACTGCAGCGGCAGAGTTGGAGGAGGGTGAGGCCAGCGAGCCGGAGGAGGTCGCTTCGTTGGGCCCCACGTGTGGCGACAGTGAGCTTCTCTTCCTCCTCGTCCGAAGACAGCTGCAGCATCAGCAGTGATGAAGAGGATTTGCCCCGGCCAGCTAAGGCCCAATGCTTGCACTGGCGTGCGCCAGCGAATGCAAAAACTCAGGTTTGGTGAGTGCATCGCAGGTCTAAGATGCTGCATCTGGTGAATGGCCAGAAAGCCACGCCATGATGAGGAGCAGATCATTTGCGTGCGGACGCTCTGTGTCTAGGATGTTCCGGCCTGCTGAAGACGCTGATGCGCAGGGTCCCGTGTGCAACGCACGCGGGAAGAATGCGTGAGCGGAAGGAGCGAAACCAAAAAAACAAAACAGGTCCAGCATTCTCCGTGGAGCTTTGGTTTTTGGTCTCGGTCTCCGGGTGGTTAATATCTTGTTCATACTAACATTCGTACTCAAGCTAGCATTACACTA